>JAVIAB010000117.1:70154725-70167225 GCA_032433765.1 Megaustenia siamemsis
TCATGAAAAAACATGGCCACTAACACCATATTCCCCAAACGCCTAGCAAGGCAAGGGGAGGGAACCGTTACTTACTTATATTTTTTAAACGAGGGAATAAACAAACCAACTAAAGTATCACTGATAAATAGTTGTGCAGAAGAACATTAAAACGCAATTTTATAAATAAATAAAATTATAACAAGTCCCATATTTTAATGTTTACACAAAATGGCTGTCATATGGGTCACATTATCTGACACAAATGACGGGAAATATTGATAACCTTCATTTACAAGTGTAATGGCTGTTTAGGCAGCCCCGGGTCCTTCCTGCATGATCAACTTTGGAGGAACACTGTCAAACATTAGTGTTGCCTAGCAACGTAAGTCGGGCGAAAGGCATATCAATGAATTCGTATAATGAATAAAGTGCCCAGATATCGATGAAGTGACACGCTGGTCTTGGGCTTAAGTAAGGACAAACAGTGAGTACATTCGTTAATCATTAAATAAGTAACTTAAATTGCGGACAATCTGTGTTGTAACGAGCATAGACAATAGCATTCCGGCAATCCCTACATCTTCTGTTTATTTCTGATCTATTTATTATACGTTTGACATTTTGTTGAATAACCCATGAAACACTCGTATAATACAAAAAAATAAAATGTTCAAGGTCATTTGGGTGATAACTTTTTCCTCTGTTTTATTCATCTGACTACGATCCTTTTCATATTCCGAATGTACATACTAGCAGAAGGTCGTTAAGTGATTGTAGATGCGCCGTATATGATTTACGGTAAGTTGCTATATTTTAAGCATTTCGGCCCAATACATTCGGCTTTGGCAATATGTGTTTGGGTTCCGGGTTGCCTTACATATTCAATCCCTATTCGCTTGGTCTGACTGTTGAGTATGTTTTCAGGGCCACTGCAAGTAGATGGAGCGGGATCTTGATTACCTCTGACCCTGCCGTAAGGGGTCAGCTATGAGTCTCTAGCCACTTTCAGCCCCGCCCTGGTGCTGCTAAGCATCTTAGTCCCATCTGGATTATCAACTTGCTCTACTCTCGAACTACACAATTAACTCTCCTTGAATTTCTACCCCCAAAAAAATGTATTTCTTGTTCGGAGTCACAATTCTACGTTTAGTTTACATACTGAAGCATCTTTCACTATTCTAACTTCTAAATAATATATCTCCATCCGATATGAATTATCTTTCACAGCTTCGCTACATTCTCAATCGCTGTCTGGCAATCATTGAGACTGTTAGATATTTATAGAATTTCAAGCATCTCATTCTGACCTGTCTAACTGAATAATCTCTACCTGCTCACATCTTCACTAGTTTGTCCATCTATCGTCTAACCCAACCAACCTACAACTGACTTAACTAACTTCCAATAATCTCTACCTGCTCACATCTTCACTAGTTTGTCCATCTATCGTCTAACCCAACCAACCTACAACTGACCTAACTAACTTCCAATGATCTCTTCTATCTGAATCATGTAGCATGAATTGTGCACCTTCATCAATTCTAGTGTTTAACGCGCATAAGTTATTGAAACTCCCTAAAACTATCACTCAATCTTCAAGACTAGCCGAGTGTAAAAATGAGGGAAGAAGAGAAAGAGGGAAACGGTGAAAAATATACCAGACAGTTTAAGATAGGTGTGAGCAACTTAAAGCCCGTGGACCAGTCTTATTCTTTTCTCTTTCACTGATACCTAAAAGGTGTCGTGGTTTATATCATGTGTCGTTCTTGTGCTGCTCGAATTGTCTGAATTAGTGATTTTCCTTTGTTGTTACATGTCTCTATCACTGCATCTATCCATCTTCTTCTTTTCTCTTTTCACTGATACCTAAAAGGTGTCGTGGTTGATATCATTTGTCGTTCTTGTGCTGCTCGAATTGTCTGAATTAGTGATTTTCCTTTGTTGTTACATGTCTCTGTCACTGCATCTATCCATCTTCTTCTTTTCTCTGTCACTGATACCTAAAAGGTGTCGTGGTTTATATCATTTGTCGTTCTTGTGCTGCTCGAATTGTCTGAATTAGTGATTTTCCTTTGTTGTTACATGTCTCTGTCACTGCATCTGTCCATCATCTTCTGGGTCTTCCTCTTGGTCTTTTTCCATGCATTCTTGAGAAGAACGCCCTTGATGGTGATTGATGAGGATTCATTCTGACCAGGTGGCCAAACCATTTAAATTGTTGTTGTTCTATATATTTTTGGCAGTGTTTTGTTCCTACTATTTTTCTTATGGTTTCATTTGGTATTCTATCTCTTCTTGTGTTGTTTGTTACTTTTCTCAAACAACGCATCTCACATGTATTGATCTTTCTTAAATGTGATTTAGAAAGGGTCCATGTTTGACTTTCATAGCACAAAGTTGGTATGAAGATGCTATTTAGCATTTGTTGTTTAGCTGGCATAGAAATGTTTGGATCTCTTAGCAATGGTGAAAGCTGGTATGTGACAGCATTTGCTTTTTGTATTCTCATGTCAATTTCTCTGTCTAGTTTTCCATCTTCTGTGAACATTGTGCCTAAATACTTGAATTCCTCTACTTGTTTTATTTCTTTATCGTGGACCAGTACCGGCCCGAAAAGCTATATAGACCGCCGCGCGAGATTGATTTAAAATGTACAATACACTCCAACACATAGCTGAAGCAAAATACAATTTAACAGAAACAGGGATATGCGCTAGAAAAAGAGACTTCTTCATAGACTGTAAGTCGCTTCCAGAATATCATAAAAACATGCCGGTGCCACATCACAAGACATCTCAGAACTGAAGAAACTCTCATTGACCACAAAGCGATAGCTCAGTGGTTAGTCTACTGGACTTCAAAGGACAAGGGGTAGGGTTCGATCTCAACAGGCGGCTTCCGGGTTCACGCAGCCTTAAATGGGTACCTGATTTTTTTCTAGGAAAGTAAAACAGCACGGGCGTAATACCGACCACATTACCCCAAAAATAATGTGCCGAAAGTCTGTAAAATTTATGGTCACTAACACCATATTCCCTAAACGCCACTTGGCGTGACGGGGGCTCTTTACTTTACTTACTACCACTACTACTCCTACAACAACTAATAAAACGACTACTACCCATTAATACCATTAGTACCACTACTAACACCATTATCATTACTACTAACACGACTACTACAACTACCACTACTACTACTAATACAACTGCTACTACTATCCCGCCACCACTACTACTACCACTACCACTATTACCACTACTAATGTCACTATAACTACCACTACTACTACCACCACTACTAATACCACTACTACTACCATTACCACTAATACTACTACCATTACAACTACTAATATCACTATTACTACTAATGCAAAACTAGTATTACTACTGCTACTACAACCACCCTTCCTACTACTACCACTACCAATACCGCTAATTAAACTACAACTACTACCACTACTACTTCTACCACTGCCACTACAACTACTACTACCACTACTTCTACTATCACTACTACTATTACAATTACTATTACCATTACTACTACCACTGCTACTATTACTACTACTACTACAATAAGTACCACTACTGCTGCGACTACTACTATAGTGCGTTCAGATTCGTTTGCCGAGATGTTATGATTTATAATTCAAAAAGTTCTTGATGATTTCACATGATTTTTGGCATACGGTGTTAAAATGTCCATGTCACGAGAACATATGTGCTACTCGATGTCTAGCTATAACGGTTTTCTTAAAGCGGCGAATTCCTTTGATCTTTGCCCACGTAACTATTATTTTGACCCTAATCAAAATGTTTTACAGTAATCTAGTGCAACGATGACCCATAGGCGTGTCCATAAAATTTTACTTGGTGGCAAGTATACAAATTTTAAATTATATATAGAACTTTTGTTCGTAGAGTCAATTTGATATAGTTCCATGCTCTTGGTGTGAGTTTCCCAAATGTTGTCGCTGCCTTTCAAATACGTACATTTAGTTCCTCATCTAAGGAAAGTGTGGCTGTAATAGTGGATCCAAGATAGCTGAACTTCTGTACTGACTCAAGCAGGCTTCCATTCAAAGTAATGGTTGTTGGTTTGCTTATAACATATTTTTGATTGCTTGGGTGGTCTTGAACAATAAACTGTTTAACAAATCAACTAGGAAATATTGCAAATCAAACTATTTATCTGTAGACTTAATCAGAGTAATGATCATTCAGAATCAGACGAGTCAAATAGGTCGATTACTGCTTTCGGCTGAACAAACAACAAACCATCCTTTTTACAATATTCCTCTTCTTGTCGTAACACATGATCCTCACATTTTACCCAGTAGTCTTTATTTATATTTGATAGAGCCTGATTTGTAAGTGTCTCAACATCGCATAATTTGAAAGTTTTATTTGTATATGCTACGTGTCCTTTAACTTTTGCCCAAACTAGTTCTATAGGATTTAAGTGTGCATGATATGGAGGTAGTCTCAAACATCTATGGCCATGTTCTTGAATTAACTTGTCTATTTTAAATATCTTTGTACGTTGTGTCTGTTTTACAAGGCTAAGCAATTCGGGTTTCAAGTAGCTGTCGTTAACTTGTATGTGTTCTTTTATGAGCCACGTTTTGATTGCATCTTTTGTACTTGATGATGTTGGGATTCTATCTTCTACGTTAACTACGTTATGGTATGAAGCATTGTCCATTATCAGACAAGAAGGTCGATCTAATATTGGAAGGATACTTTTCTCGATCCAGTCTTTAAATATGTGCCCATTCATTTCGGAGTGGTAGTCTCTATTGTCTATGGATTTTGAAATGAAAACGAGATGAGCATTCTGCAACAACCCATTATGTCTGCTACCTGCATGTGCAACTATCAAACGTTGCCCTTTACTGCTTGGTACTGATCTTTAAATACTTCCATCTGCTAACTGCCATTCCTTTTCATTTGTATGATGAGCGTTGATCCAAGTTTCATCTAAATAAACAATATCATAATCATTTTCGCGCATTTCCTTCACTTCACGTAAATACTTGCTTCTAAGAGCTACTAGATGTGGCTTCTCACAAATAATGTTTTTCCCACCAGCATACTTTCTAAAGGTGAAGCCTGCACTTCTTAATATTTTCCATAATGAAGTTTTTGATATTTCAATGTCGTTGTTAGTTTTCAGCCAAAGCTTCAACTTTCTAAGTGTCACTTCTTCGTTTATATCAAACATTCGACAGATTTCTCTTTTTACTAGGTCCTTATCAAAACTGTCTAACGTTTCTTTCCTTCCTTGCTTTCTTGCATTTGTTGGCAATAAATATCCGCTTCCTTTAACTATTCGATCAAATGAACGTTTACACAAACCTAAAATATGCATTGTTCTCTTCTCAGGGTTTGATAAAGAACAATAAAGATGTCCCTTTTACGCTCTCTGCAGAAGTATTGATAAATCTTTATAGCAATGTTATGCTCAGTAAAATATTTTGCCTTTATATTCATTCTCACATAGACTTGCAGAAGATAATATGGATAGTGCCGCCTCCTTTCTGTAAATATTGAGATTTGCCTCTGAATTATGACTCGAACTCGAGTCTACGGCCGTGATTTTGACGTCACATAATTTCCGGTTTCGGCTAAAATGTCATTTTGTGCTAAACGGGAAATTTCATATGTAACATTTCTTTATAAAAATTTATAGTGGAAACATAACTATTTTAGGACGGTGCGCATTCAGCCGTGAAGGTCATGCCTATATGTTAAAGAATCAGCTGTGAGATGTAAGCATCTACATAATCCCGCCGGTGTTTATAATATCGATTAACTTTTTTTAAATATAGGTTAAATAAGGCATCTTTGAAACTGGATCACATTTCTTTGATAAAAAAATATTTTTATAGCGACATTAGTATTCTAAACCTAACTTCAAAAGATCAATGCAAATGAACAATAAGTTTTTGAAAAAAATAAATTAATGTCTAGGCAAACGAATCTGAACGGACTATAGAAGCGTATCTACATAGTGCTTAATTGTGGGTGTTGTTCGTTATGTGTATTTGCAAACATGAATTCAATTGGTTACAATTAGTGTGGCCGTATTTCTCAATGATTTTGTCAACATGGTACACCTTTTTCTTATTCGTATTCTTCACAAGTTGTAACAATTCGGGTTTTAAATATGTGTCGTCAAATTTGACATTTTCATTCGCAAGCCATGTCCTAATTTGCTCTTTTGTATTTGATGCAGTAGGCACTTTGTCCCATCTTGAATTCCCTAAGGAAGTGCTGATATAGTAAAACAGTAACCTTTTGCATAGTTATAAATTTGCATTTCAAACTCATTGTAATTTAGATATAAATGTTGGTATTTAAAGTCAACAAATTGTCTACTGAGTCTTCACAAAATTAATAAAGATACGCCTTCACTTAGGTAATTAATGCCCAGGCCGTGGTGCGTCATGTCGTTCAATAACAAATCAGTTTTGTGCACGGGATTTTCCTGAACTTAGTGTTTCTGCAATAGCCAAACTATTTTACGTCAACGACCGCACCAAATTAATGTATACATCCTAAAATGGTGTCAAATTCGAACAGGGTGAATTTAATATAGCCTAAAGAAGAAAACTTTTAAACTAGATCAAATTTCTCAGAGCAAAAAATATTTCTATAACGACATCAATATTATAAGATTACATGCAAAAGTTGAAAGCAAAATAACAAACGGTTATCACGTAAAGCTAATTCAAGTGTGATTATGAATTTCTGAACGGACTATACCTCTAGAACTGCTGTTGTCACTGCAACTACAACTACTACTATTATTACTACTACTATCATTATTGCTACTTCTACTACTGCCACTACAATACTACTACTACTACCACTACTGCTACCAATACTACTACCACTTCTACTACCACTACTGCTACCACTACTACCATTTCCAACACTGCTGCTACTACTACTATTACCACTACTATTACTACTACTGCTACTAATTATAATACCGCGATTATTATTATTTTATCCTCTAGTATTACTGCTACTAATCATTATCATTGAG
The DNA here is from genome assembly GCA_032433765.1 of Megaustenia siamemsis. Taxonomy (NCBI): domain Eukaryota; kingdom Metazoa; phylum Mollusca; class Gastropoda; order Stylommatophora; family Ariophantidae; genus Megaustenia; species Megaustenia siamemsis. Next base: position 70,161,767 of record JAVIAB010000117.1, read on the forward strand.
TGCCTTCTCCGCATCGAAGGTTGGCTACCATGGAGCGCCATTCCACTCAGTCTCTTGCCTTGATGGTGCAGATTGTCATAGGTTGACTTGTCCATCTTTTGATATTACTCGTCCATGTTAGTCTTGGTCTGCCTCTGTCTCTTTTACCTTGTATTTTCCCTTCCAAGTTTACTTATAGTAGGCTGTTGTGTTTTTTTTTAACATGACCCAAAAATGTATGCTTTATTTACTAATCAAAATTACTGCTACTATATATGTTTATATTGCTGCATCTGCCAAGTGCTAACATTGACATTGCTTCCATTGCTGGCAGTGTACAATCACGGTGCAATAATTGCGCTTTTCAGTTCTGCAGATTAGTAATAATTTCCATGATTGCAATATACAAATCAATTTTTCTACCAACTCTGTGCTACCAGTGCCAGAATTGGATGCTCGACTCTAGAACAATAAGAAAGATAAGGACCACCGAAATTAAATGTGTCAGAAAAATGACAGGAAACAGCTTAAGGGACAGAGTAAGAAACACTGACCTGCGGAAGAAACTCGAAATTGAACCAGCCATCGAATACATAAAGAAACAACAGATAAATTGGTTCGGCCACATAACAAGACAAAAAGAACTAACAATGACTCAAAGAGTCATAAACAAACGCTACGAAAATGCCAGATTAAGAGAAAGACCGAGAAAGAGATGGATAAAGGAAATACTAGAGTCACTAGGAGGGATAACATCAGAAGATGCCAACAGAAGAGAAAAGAATCGCAGATTGTATCTCCCCTCGACGCCAACGGCAATAGAGGAAGGATAGTAGAAGAAGAATAAGAAGATTGCAGGTTGTATTATTGGTACATGGTTTGATTTACTGTTACTATCCCATCTCCCATCTCATTTCATTGAGCAGAGTAACCTGTGTCCTGAACTTCATTACGTAGACAAATTGATGCTGCACGTGTTATTTTCCGATTGTGCAAGGTTCGGCTCGTGTCTCTGGGGAAAAGTAACCCCATTAGTTCACGCTTTGAATGTTGATTGATACCATGTGTGGCAGGAGTGTGCTGTTGTGTGCGTCAGTGTCGGAAGGTGTGTGTGTGTGTGGGGGGGGGGAAGCTTTGTTGGACGGACAGGAGAAGAGGAGTGAGAGAAAGTGTTAAAGAAGTGGGTGGGGGTAATGTGGGAGGAAGGATGACAAAGAGCATGCAAGTGAGAGGAATGGAGAGAAGCAGATAAATTAATTATGAAGAGTGAGAGAGAGAAGATAGAGGAGAAACAAATGGGAGAGGTGGAAGGGATGAAGTATAGAGAAAGGTATAAACTGGAGGAGATCAGTGGAGACAGAGAAAGATGGTGTGAGAGAGGAGAGGTTAAGGAGAGAGACAAAAAGTGAGAGATAATAAAAATAAAACATATTCAGAAGACAGCAGAAGATAATAGAAAACAATGAGAAGAGAATGAATAAAATATTAATAGAAAGAGAGAATAAAAGATACAATTAGAGAGAGACAAACAAAAATTAAAGAGGAAACGAGAAAATAAATTGGCGACTAAAAAAAGAGAGGAGTGGGAGAGTGTTAAAGAATGAAGAGATGTTAGAAAAGCAGGTGAGACAAAAGGTAAGACAGAAATCTACCTTGATAACCTGTAGCTTCCTCCATGACTCTGGGTCCTCTGGCTGAATACTTTCCAGGGAAAGAAGCAAGTCGTGGGGGGATACATGCCTGTCGCTGGTGCCAGTGTCAAGATCTGGCTTGTAGCAACGAATAGAGCAAACCTGCAAAGACAATCAAATGATTTTTCTCCTACTACTACTACGAAAATAAATGTCTAAGGAAAATACTTGGTATAGCCTGGAACGAATTCAAAACAGACGAGGAAATTAGAGAAATCGCCAATCAACCACTAATATCTTCAGTAATAAAGAAAATACGATGGTCATATGTTGGACATGTGATGAGAAGATTTTTTTATTAGAAAGTAAAGCGGCACGGGCGTAATACCGACCACATTACCCCAAAAATTATGTGCCGAAGGTCTGTAAAATTTATGGTCACTAACACCATATTCCCTATACGCCACTTGGCGTGACGGGGGTACTTTACTTTACTACTACAACTACTACTAATACTACCACTACTACTACCTCAACTACTACTAATACTACCACTACTACCACCACTACTACTACAACTACTACCACTACAACCACTACTACTACAACTACTACCACTACTACAACTACTACCACTACTACAACTAGTACCACTACTACAACTACTACCACTACTACAACTACTACCACTACTACAGCTACTACCACTACTACAATTACTACCACTACTACTACTACTACTGCTACTACCACCGAGGAAACTCTCAAAGAGGCCAACACAAAAAGGCAGCTCCTAAAAAACATCAGAAAGAAACAATTCACATTCTTCGGGCACATCATGAGAAGAGGAAATTTTGAATACTTGGTTACAACTGGCAAAATATAGAGACAGAGAGATCGCGGACGACAAAGAGAGAAGATACTAGATAGTTTTGGTGTCATGGCATGGAAAACAGTCAACAACAGAACTGGTACGATGCACTGTGGATAGAAGATTGTGGAAAGACATGATCGCCTACGCCAACCGTTATGGCAAATGATGATGAAGACTACCTCCACTACTAATACAACTACCACTACTGATACTACTATAACTACTACTACTACTACTACCACTACTACCACTACTACCACTACTACTACTACTACAATCACTACTACTACTACAACCACTACTACTACTACTACTAATACAACTACCACTACTGATACTACTATAACTACTATTACTACCACTACTAATATTACTACTACTACTACCACTACTACTACTAAAATTACTACTACTACTAAAATCACTACTACTACTACCACTACTACTACCACTACTACTACCACTACTACTACTACTACTACCACTACTACTACTACCACCACTACTACCACTACTACTACTACCACTACTACTACTACCACTACTACTACTACTAAAATCACTACTACTACTACAACCCCTACTACTTCCAATACCACTACTACTACTACTACCACTACTACTACTACCACCACTACTAATACAACTGCCACTACTGATACTACTATATCTACTACTACTACTACTACCACTACTACTACCACTACTACTTCTACTACTAAAATCACTACTACTAATACTACTACTACTACTACTACTACTTCTACTACCACCCACACTGGTTTTACCAATTGTTTTTTGCCATTTATATTGTCTTGCAGAGTTGCTCTATTCGTTTGCTACACACCAATAGAAATGGCAAAAAGCAATTTTAACAACGTAAAAAATAGAAACACATCAAAGCTAATAACATCTGAACAAAAACTACGAATGGTAAATGAATACATTTATTTAAACTTTGTGTATAGTACAGAAGAATGGACATAAATTAAGAAAACAGAGAAGAAAATTGAAGCCTTTGAAATGTGGAAATATTGAAAAATGGGGAGAAATGGGTGGAAGGAAAAGAAGACAAACAATGAAGTTTTGAATCAGCTGAAATTAAAAAGAACTACTTAATAAAATTTAAGAAAACAAATTAAATTTATTGAACACGTGAAGAGACATAATACCCTTTTATAAGTCATCTTAGAAGGGAAGGTACGAGATAGACAAGGCAGAGGCAGACCAAAACTAGAGTTGACTGACAGTATTTATAGATGAACAATTGAACCAAAGACAACGTGCACTATAAAAGGCAAGAGACGGAGTAAAATGGTGCTCCATGGAAGCCAATCTTCGATGTAGAGACGGCACCCAGTGAATGAATCTCCATGGTAGCCAACCTTCGATGTAGAGACGGCACCCAGTGAATGAATGGTGCTCCATGGTAGCCAATCTTCGATGTAGAGACGGCACCCAGTGAATGAATGGTGCTCCATGGTAGCCAACCTTCGATGTAGAGACGGCACCCAGTGAATGAATGGCGCTCCATGGTAGCCAAACTTCGATGTAGAGACAGCACCAAGTTGCTGTGACTGTTACATCTTTAACTCTAAAAGTTAATCCGACTGTTACATATTTAACTCTAAAGGTTGATGTGGCTGTTACTACGGATTTCCTGATTTCCTCGGTTCTGCTTGAGAAGCTTGAATTTGATCATCCTTGGTATCCTGAATCAACGCGCTCCACTGCTATATATACTAAGGCGATCCTCACATCGCAAATCAGTCACGGCGTCCTCATATCGCAAGTCAGTCACGGCGTCCTCACATCGCAAGTCAGTCACGGCGTCCTCACATCGCAAGTCAGTCACGGCGTCCTCATATCGCAAGTCAGTCACGGCGTCCTCACATCGCAAGTCAGTCACGGCGTCCTCACATCGCAAGTCAGTCACGGCGTCCTCACTTCGTTAGTCAGTCACGGTGGTCCTCACTTCGTTAGTCAGTCACGGCGGTCATCACTTCGTTCGTCAGTCACGGCGGTCTTCACTTCGTTAGTCAGTCACGGCGATCCTCACTTAGCTAGTCAGTCACGGCTATCCTCACTTTGTTAGTCAGTTCCGGCGTCCTCACTTTGCTAATCAGTCACGGCGTCCTCACATCGCAAGTCAGTCACGGCGATCCTCACTTCGCTAGTCAGTCACGGCGATCCTCACTTCGCTAGTCAGTCACAGCGATCCTTACTTCGCAAGTCAGTCACGGCGATCCTCACTTCGCTAGTCAGTCACGGCGGTCCTCACTTCGTTAGTCAGTCACGGTGGTCCTCACTTCGTTAGTCAGTCACGGCGGTCATCACTTCGTTCGTCAGTCACGGCGGTCTTCACTTCGTTAGTCAGTCACGGCGGTCCTCACTTCGCTAGTCAGTCACGGCGATCCTCACTTCGCTAGTCAGTCACGGCGATCCTCACTTCGCTAGTCAGTCACCGCGGTCCTCACTTCGCTAGTCAGTCACGGGGATCCTCACTTCGCTAGTCAGTCACGGCGATCCTCACTTCGCTAGTCAGTCACGGCGATCCTCACTTCGCTAGTCAGTCACGGCGATCCTCACTTCGCTAGTCAGTCACGGCGATCCTCACTTCGCTAGTCAGTCACGGCGATCCTCACTTCGCTAATCAGTCACGGCGATCCTCACTTTGTTAGTCAGTCACGGCGATCCTCCCTTCGCTAATCAGTCACGGCGATTATCGTCTCCGCATCGACGGTTGGCTACCATGGAGCGCCATTCCGCTCTGTCTCTTGCTTTGATGGTGCAGGTTGTCATAGGCTGACTTGTCCATCTCTTGATGTTACTTGCCCATGTTAATCTTGGTCTGCGTCTTTTACCTTGTATTTTCCCTTCCAAGATTACTTTTAGTATGCTGCCGTGTCTTTTAACATGGCCCAAAAATCTCATTTGTCTTGTTTGAATTGTGTTTAGTAGTTCTCTTTTCATTT
>JAVIAB010000117.1:70172225-70260063 GCA_032433765.1 Megaustenia siamemsis
AATTACTTAATGAAATAAACATGACAAGCAAAAAATATGGACTAGATATGAATATCAAAAAGACTAAACCTATGATCATAAACAAAGGAAACACTCAAAACCCACAAATGGATATCACATTTGAAGGAATAGACCTGGAGACAGTTCAGAACTATAACTACCTTGGACATACTATAACCGGTGATGGAAAATGTACAACTGAAATAAACAAAAGAATAGGAATGGCAAAAAGTAATTTTAATGCCATGAAGAACATACTAACATCAAAACAAATAACACCAGGGCTAAAACTAAGAGTAGCAAATTGTTACATCTTCTCAATATTCCTATATGGTGCAGAAACATGGACATTAGACAAGAAAACAGAACAGAGAATTGAAACCTTTGAAATGTGGATATATGGAAGAATAGGTCGAATTGGATGTAAGGAAAAGAAAACAAACGACTAAGTCTTAAAAGAACTAAAAATGAAAAGAGAACTACTAAACACAGTTCAAACAAAACAAATGCGATTTTTGGGCCATGTTAAAAGACACAACAGCCTACTAAAAGAAATCCTGTAGGGGAAAATACAAGGTAAAAGAGGCAGAGGCAGACCAAGACTAACATGGACGAGTAAAATCAAATGACGGACAAATCAGCCTATGACAACCTGCACTATCAAAGCAAGAGACAGCAAAATGGCGCTCCATGGTAGCCAACATTCGTTGCGGATACGGCACTCAATGATGATGATGATGATACATACATGCATATACACATATTCATACATATATATAAATACATACACGTACATATATGGTCAGGGAACAATATTGTAGTGTTTAGTGTGGTCTGTAGCATCGCTGTTTGTTGGATTAAAGTCGCCATGGTGTGGGCTCGGAATGTTCTATGTTGATATATATGGCTTGGTTTCGACTTTGACAGATCAGGTTAGTGTAATCGACCAGTAGAATCCGGAATTTGGAGTGTGATTGTGGGTCAGTCCACGGAATGTCTTTTAAAAAGATGGCATTGAAAGTATCTGGTTTATTGTTTCTCAGTGTCAGCAACTAGGATGTTCTTGCTCGAGTTCTGGGCCGCGTGTAAAAAAAAAAAAACGTGTCTCTCTGTTTCCGTAATGTTTTCCTGGTACAACTGACGCGTTCGACTGCTGTGCGCGGTCGCACCGTGTGTCCGGATGTGTGCCACCGTTTTGACCACAAATGAAAATCTTTTATAATATAAAGTCAAAAGCTGTTTTGATTGTATGAGGTACATCTAACAGACCAGCTACTGTAACCATGCATACTCATTGCTACCTTCTGAAGGCCCAATTCAGACAACCCTGAACGCAGTCGATTCTGCTGTTACAAATTGATCAAAACATAATTGCATCTCATTGATAACACAGTTTGGTGCTCGCGAAACTAAACGATATATATTAATAATTAATATAAATATTAATATAAATATTATTATAATTATAATATATATATTATATTTTTACTTATACATTTTATGGGAGCCGCGATAGCTCAGTGGTTAATGAACTGGACTACAAAGGACAAGAGGTAGGGTTCGATCCCAACCGACAGCTTCCGGGTCACCCAGGCTTTAATGGGTACCGGATTATTTTCTAAGAAAGTAAAGCGGCACGGGCGTACTACCAACCACATTACCCCAAAAATCATGGGCAGAAGGTCTGTAAAATTTATAGTCGCTAACACCATATTCCCTGTACGCCACTTGGCGTGGCGGGGGTACTTTACTTTTACTATACACTTTATCCCCAAGCAAACACTATATGGTGAACTAAAACACGGAAAAAGACAAATCAGCAGACCTGAACTACGATATTGAGATATCTGTAAATCATCTCTGAATGACTTCTCCATTTGTGAAATTGACTGGGAACATCTGGCAAGTGATCGCACATCATGGAGAGCATGTATAAGGAAGTATAACATCATTTTAGACTGCGCTATGGCAACACTTAAAAGAGAAAAAATCATGAAAAGGGATGGAAAACCCGAAGCTGTTAGACAAAAAAAAAACCTCAAAAAAAATACACAATACCCTCCACTAGACCGTCTGACAAGACGAAAAGGGCCATATATATATATATACATGTATATATATATATATATATATATATATATATATATATATATATATATAACGCGGTGCTTACCTTCCTTTTGGCCTTCATTTCTGTGTGGAGTGAATTCCCCTTCTGGTCAAGCGTTGGATTAACTAAAAGTACAGCGTATGCAAATTTAACATATACACTCACAGCTGCATGCTATATCAATATACTTTTATAATGGTTCCTTGTAATATTATTTTGACAGAATTTATTATCCGTGGATATTGTAACAATTTCTTTTTTAATTACATCAAACTGCGTTGAAGTGAGTTGTGTATTGCTTGAAATAGGTCCACATTTTCGAAAGCTTCAAGAAAGTACATGCAACAAGTAGCAGCGACTGAAAGACTTCACAAAATCATCATTGAAATTATCTGACATATCCCTCAATATATGGTTGTAATTTATTGACGTACTATACGATGCCAGAGCAGCCAGCGAGTTTAAAGTAGACAGGAGAACACAAATACTTTCTGGCCACTTTCGCATCAAATATACGGTCCAGGTACCAGAGGAACTCTGGCTTGTGTTGTGGTCTTCTGTAAAGCCTCGTCGTCATTAATTGAGACCACACTTTTTTCAGCCAATCAGCTGTCAGTGCAGGGAGACAATTATTGTGAAATTGATTTTAAAGGGGAAAAAATGTGTTTAATGGTTTGGAAACTTTGGTGACAGCTTGCTTTTGTCATTTCTCGCTTGCCGCTGGAGTAATGCTAATGTCATTGATACTCGTTTTGAGCTGATCTACTACGTTATTTTATTCTTTCTTGTGGGTACATTCTCATTTTAATTGTCCTCGGTAGCCTAGTTGGGAAAACCACCCGACTGGGCTACCGACGTTCGGACAACCCGTGTTCGATTCCCGCTGGGAGCAGTGTGAGTTGTACTCGTGCTTGGAAAAAAATATATACTCCCGCGGTTGACCCAGCCGCTGGCAGAAATGGGTACCAAGGTAGTACTCTGGGAAAGTAAGGAATGCCGCCTCGCATCGTGAGTTGCAATGCTTGAAGCGACACTATCCAGAAGTCTCCAAACACTTCTAGCAGCCGAGCACATATGGGTGAAAACTCGCGTGCTAAGACGCCGATTCAAGTCTCGTACGTTACCTTTAGAGATGGGAAGATAGCATCAAGAAATAGACAGGCCACGACTTTGCAGATATCAAAAGAATGACTGAAGATAAAGATGCATGGAAAAGATTGAATTGAAGTCTGTAAGCGGTATCCCAAAGATCCTCCGGGTGTATGGGATGGGGAAAAAGAAAATCCTGCAAAATTTGGACCGTGGCCGGTCAGGGGGTGCACTACAATACAAAGTGTTCTATATCGGTAACCCCGTTACAGAGATCACGATGACACATTCTTGTTAGCCAGCATGTTTTGACGATGTCTGTTTCCAGGTAGACTAGCTAGGAGGTTGTACTGAAGTCTTTGAACGCTGATTCTACCACAACATCGCAGGTGCTTTAGTTTCCCCCCTCCCGCACCCCATAAGATGCAGCACTGTCTAACTCTAAACCAAACCAGTATCGAGTTTCATCTTCAAGTGCACATCAGCTTGTTGGTCTTTATGAAGCATTTTTACCACATCCACTTAGGTAAAAACTATATATATTTTATTTTTCACAATATCTGATGTACACAGTTTAATGCTTTTAAGTAGTCAACAAGCATGCAAACATTGATGTTGTATTCTTTACATTTTAAAATTATCTTTCACTTACTAAATATATGATCTCTTGTTCCTCTGCCTCAGGGAAAACCAGCCTGAACTATGTTGAAATCCTCTTCCTGTTTTCTGTTCATGATGATTGTAAGCATGATCTTGCTTGTTATTGAATTATTAGCTGGTCATCATCATTGCACTTCGAACATGTCCAAAGGTGCACAGATCCCCACCTCAGCAAGTCTCGCAGCGTCCAGCGGCTGACGACTCCAGTTCTGTGTTGGTTGATTAGTCTTCTTACACGGCCACTAAGTTTCTCGTTTCTGGCTGTGCCCATCTTAACTCCCATCTCTTTCATCCGAAGGAGTGACGTGGACTCATTGTTGTTGAAGTCCTGTGTCCTTACCACTTCCTGGAGGGCATTGATGATGTCCGCCCAATCCATTGGTCGACCGTCGTCAACAAAGGCGCAGCTAGCCAACCATTCCGCTCTTTCATTTCCCTGTACTCCCGCATGTCCTGGGTCGTAGACCAAGGTGACCTTACGTATTTTTGACTTCTGCAATTACCCTACCCATTATATACATACAGATCCCGCCTCCACTTTTCCCACCATGCTCATCGAATCACTCAGTATACAGGCGTGGGTGTAGTCTTGTGACTCTAACCAGATGAATGCCTTGGTCACTGCCATCACCTCCATCGTCATGCTACTCATGGTCAAAAGATATGCACCACTGTCTTCCTTGACTCTTTTGTCTGCCGAGCGTAGCGTGCTGTAAATGCCCATGCACTCCTGCGGTGCTGTATTATAGATCCGTCTGTATAGATAACTGCATCTTTCTCATCAGTGTTATCCCAGATGAGACCGTTGACCTCAGCATTGACCATGACAGAGTTTTGTTCCCTACATTTCCTGTCGAGTGTGACAATACATGAGATTGTATGGGTGATGAATGCAACTTTTCTGTAACTGGTGCATTCGTTTAGGTTGTCCTCTGATATTGGCTGACAGGGCTCAGAGCTCATCCAGGTTAAAAATAAAATAGGTACCAGAGATTTTTCTGGGAAGTAAAGCCAGCCTGGCATGAAACCAACCGATCACCCAAAATTGTGCTGTGGTCATAGAAAAATATGGTCACCAACACCATATTCCCAATACACCTAGCAAGGGTGGAGGGAACCTTTTCTTTACTTTTGGTAGTAAAATAAGCATATTTGTTTCATATTTTTCAGTCATTGCCCGGCTGTTACCACTTTTTCTTACATAATGCATGGTATTATTATAGCAGAGACCAGACCAAAAATGACCACTGTCAGGACACAAAATATGCAATAGGCAGACAAACTAGTTAAGGTAGGAGGTAGATTACCATAAGAGAACCATGTGATTAGCCACGAACAAGCTAAATCCATCATCAGAGACCAGTATCATGAAAAATGGAAACAAGAACACTCAAAGTATAACAAGTGGGATGGATACTACCATCTTTCACTGAGAGATCAAGTCAACATACTTTGCCTACGCACTGGACACAACAGAATGAGAAACCACATGTTGAAAACACAGATGCAGTTATCTATACAGACGGATCTATAATACAGCACCGCATTGGCATTTACAGCACGCTCGGCAGAAGAAGACAGTGGTGCATACGCCATGACCACGAGTAGCATGACAATGGAGGTGATGGCAGTGACTAAGGCATTCAACTGGTTAGAGTCACAAGACTACACCCACACATGTATACTGAGTGATTCAATGAGCATGATAAAAAATGTGTAGGCATGCAATGGTTAGAGTCACTGCAGAAGTCAAAAATATGTAAGGTCACATTTGTATATGTCCCTGGACATGCAGGAGTATGGGGAAATGAAAGAGCGGACAGGTTTGCTAGCTGCGCTGTCGCTGAGGATGGTCAACCAATGGATCAGGCGGACATCAAAAATGCCCTCCAAGATGTGGGAAGAGCACAGGACTTCGACAAACACAAATCTACGTTACTTCTTCGGATGATAGAGATGGGAGTTAATATGGGCACAGCCAGAAATGAGAAACTTAGTATGCGTCATTGATAAGAAGACTTATCAACCAACACAGAACTGGAGTCGTCGGTCGCTGGACACTGCGGGACAAGCTGAGGAGAGGATCTGAGCACCTATGGACATGTTCGGAGTGCAGTGATGATGACCCATAAATAACTGAGTAACACAGGCCTGAGGAAGTCAATGTGGGCCATGCTCATCAACCTGCAAGAAAAACTAAACGGGGCACCTGAATCATTAAAACAGACAGCAGCCTTCATAAGAAAGTCCAGAATTCCAATCTGAATTAGCCATGATCACAGAAGAGGAAGAAGTATCGATGCTCAAGTTTGATACAAATGTTTTCCTTAGTAACATCATCAGACCTTACCTTATTATAGGTTTTAAAGTCACAGATACATTCCTTCCCTTCTCCACAGAGACTATACTAGTCAGAATCATAGCTACAGTCTCTACACTTGAGATAATATGACTACCATCATACAGTGTGGACCATAATCAGTAATAACCTCTGTCTGCTGTGATAAATGTAGCTAGACAGAGTCAGAATGCAAACCTAGAATCTGAAGAATTCTTGCAGAAGTTGTTGAGCAAAAAAGTTAAATTATTGCAAACTGCTAAAACTGCTGTAAGTCACAAAACAGATTAACACCCATTTACAGGTGGACAAGGAAGAGAAGTAACCATCAGATGAAAAACACTAATGATATAATAATGTAAATATGCAAATAAATACACCATGTAAATATAAATATCTTAGACATTTCAAATAATTTTATTGTTTATTTTCTTTTACAAGAAAAATATACATTTTAAAAAAAACACACACACACAAAAACAATATTTTGTTTTGCAAACGGATAATTTTGTGTCCATAAGTATAGCTTCAACTGTCAAAATAATTCAATTATACTACAGACAATGTTCATGAATAAAGCCAGAATTCAACTAACAAGAACACTCATAATTGCACATCAAACAGGAAAACTAAAACAGTTCTGCAATCTCACACTAACTTTATGCTTTTCATCAACAAAATTATACACTTTAAACTTTCAGCTTTTCAATTACATTTTGACATAACAAATGAGAGGATTTCCCAAAAATCTATTTCCTCTTACCAGGGAAGCTGTGACTGGCCACAGCATAACTGGTAGTTACTTGCTTGCTTTATCCTTGAGATCCCTCGCTCATTTGAACATCTCTGATGTTAACTACCACTCTTTTCTATTTTTCTTTGTATAATACATAAATCTTTACGCACCTGAAATCAACAAAGACTTGCCCATTATTTTTAATTGTCTAGGTAACCCTTGGCTGCAGCCTGGATAATTATCTTTTCTGGATTGCTGGCATGAAAAATGGTTGATTCTAATGATGGAGTAGTTTGAAAAGAATAAACTTATTCTAGCCTAGTCTTGAGCTGTCCTGCTAGAAGTTCAAGCTAAGCTATTTTGAGACTGGCATAAAGCTACATAGAGACTGGCACAAAACTACATAGAGACTGACATAAAGCTACATAGAAACTGGCACAAAACTACATAGACTAGCACAAAGCTACATAAAGACAAGCACAAAGCCAAGCAGTTCCTCACTAATCATCATGTGCCATACCAATTGGTGTAGGCGATCATGTCCTTCCACAATCTTCTATCTACAGTGCATCGTATCAGTTCTGTTGTTGACTGTTTTCCATGCCATTACACCAAGCTATCCAGTATTTTCTCTCTTTGTTGTCCATGATATCTCTTTCCTTTTATTTTGCCAATTGTAACCAAGTATTCCAACTTTTCTCTTCTCATGATGTGCCCAAAAATTGTTGATTGTTTCTTTCTGATGTTTTTTTAGGAGCTCCCTTTTTGTGTTGGTCTCTTTGAGAACTTCTTCATTGGTTATTTTTAGCTGTCCAAAGACTTTCAACATTCTTCTGCGAAAACCCATCTCTGTGGCCTCTAATCGTCTTTTCATTTGTTTGTCTACTGTCCATGATTCGCTTCCATAGGTGAGAATCATTTACCTATCTATCTATTGACCTTTCGAGCCGTAGCCGGCCCATAGGGCATAGACCAAGACACTCCTTCTCTTATCTGAATTTTTGTTCTAGCAGTTTTCAATTCTTTTAAAGATATTTTATCAAATCTCACCATTTGTCTCTGTTCTGTGCACGCAGCTCTATCTCATTGAGGGAGCCGATTCCTGCTGCTTTTGCCTCTCTCAGCAATGTTCTTCTCAGTGTCTCTCTGGGTCTTCCTCTTTTTCTCTTACCTGTTGTTTCCCACATGAGGGCTTGCTTTGCTATTTGGTTATTATCTCTTCTCTTCACATGTCCAACATATGACCATCGTCTTTTCTTTATTACTGAAGATATTATTGGTTGATTGGCGATTTCTCTAATTTCCTCGTTTGTTTTGAATTCGTTCCACGCTATACCAAGTATTTTCCTTAGACACTTATTTTTCGAATGCGTTCAACTTTGTTTCTATATCTCTTGTTGTTTTCCAGCTTTCACATGCATATGTAAGGGTTGATAGTTACCTATACAGCAATTTAAATACCAAAAAAAATGAAAGAAAAAAAACAACAAAGCCATGAATTACTCCTTAGATTCTGTCACTTTCTTAACATTATCTTTGGTAAACAATGCTTCCAATACTTCATAATTTGTATCATCTCCTCCCTGGTGTGGGAGAAAGAATAATTTCTTTGAGCTGTTCTTGAATCTAATCGTATGAAACTGTTTATCGTATAAAGATCCAGAGATGGGAATAATGTCTGAAGGTTTAACATAAAGGTCTTGTCGATTTCCAAACATAGTCAGATGTGAAATCTTTGCATAGCTCTCATCCGAGCTTATCATAACTTTGCAAAGAAATCTTGCCAGCAAGAAGTAACTCTGGCTACCAAATAAAATAGAATAAAATGCCAGAGAAGTAATGACAAGCTTGCAGTTATCCTGTGAAAGCATATCCAACATTAGTGCTGCAGCAGAGATGGGAGCTGCAGTTATAAATATGAGGGTTGAATATTTTGCAGCACTACAAAATACACGAAGGAATTTTATTTGCTTGTGAAGGTACAAAGTTATGTATTCTTTAGCTTTGGCTTCTCCTAAAATATGTTCTGTGGTATTAGTTTGTTTGCATCTTGTAGGCACAAAACATGGACAACTTGTCTGAAAGGTATTCAAAATCACCTTCTCATTGCATGAGGGTTTATGAGTGATAGCATTACAACACTGAGGGCCTAAATTCATCACTCTATGACTGTATGAGTGACTATAACTTACTCTTGGTAATTTTGGTAACAGTCTCAGATTATGTGTTTTCAGTGGTACATCAAATGAAGGTCTACAGCCTATAGTCTTCACTGATGAACAACCCAGACAAGAAGACAAATGTCTGGAAATCTTGATTCCTGTAGAAAACTTCAGTAGATGCAACATTGCTCTCTCTTGGTGAAAACACAGTGCTTGCATGGTTAGTTCTGGTGAACCTCAAACAGGTGGGGGGTACATGTGTCTCAAGATTATCTTCTACAATATCTGAAGAAAAAAAAATAAGGAAAGTTTTATTCATTTCACAGTTGTTTTCTTTAAACTTAAAGTGGCATTTTAGCTTTAATTTAAGAAATTGTGCATGATTTATGTGAGAAAATGCCTTATCTACTACACTCTTAATCATTCTCAAAACTGATATTTTGAGGATGGTTATTCAAACCAGATGGCTGCATACCAAACAATATACCTTATGGACAATTAACAAATGGCAAAAGAACAAGGGGGCACCCAAAACTCAGATTTTTAGATGTATGCAAATGTGACATGAAGACTCTGAACATAAACCCTGCAGCTTGGGAAGAGATAACTATCTATCTATCTATTGACCTTTCGAGCCATAGCCGGACAATGGGCGTAGACCAAGATACACCTTCTCCTATCTGAATTTTTGTTCTAGCAGTTTTTAATTCTTTTAAAGATATTTTATTAAATCTTGCCATTTGTCTCTGCTCTGTGCAAGAAGCTCTATCTCATTGAGGGAGCCGAATCTTGTTGTTGTTTTAGGGCCGAAAAAACTATCACTACTACATACTGCTAATTTACACATTCTGTATCAGATCTACGTTTCATTAACAACATCGTTTTTACGATAGCAGCTTGTTAAACCTCTGATCAACGGTTCTATACCAAGCCGGAGAAAAATAATTCCTCCATTTTGGAAACAACAAGAGATAACTGCAAACAGCAATCTTTGGAAACACACTCTAAAACTCAAACTCAAACAAGAAGCAGACAGATTCACAGAAAAAGAGATTACACTGCGAAAGAAAAGAAAAAATAACATTTCCTAGTTGCAGCAAAATCCATAGTCAAATATGACTGGCGGAGACTACTTCTACTACTATTCAGACTCAAAAACATATAAATTTGTTTAGCTTAATAATGTTTTTAAAAGTAAATGTTCCCTCCACGCCTTTATGGTATAGGGAATTTGGTATTAGTGATACCATAATCATCATATCATATTTTTTTTCATGACCAATGGCACATGTTTGGATGGTGTGGTATCTTTCACCATCTTTTGGATGGTGTGATTGATACTTTCTGGTGTGAAATATTCCACTACAACCACACATATCATGAGTGCACCGTGATGGCTAAACTCCCAGCAAAAGTTTTGGTAGACTATCTTAGTATGTAGCTATCTATCTTTTGTCCTTTCAAGCCAAAGACGGCACATAGGGCAGAAATCCTAGACTCTTGTGTCTGACGATTGTGTTATCAAGTGTCTCCAGAGCTGGCACAAGACCTGCTTTGTGTCTTGCCCCACAGGTCTGTTGTGTGTAAGTCATTCAATCTTGGCAAAGGTGCTGATTTTGGCAAACTAGTTAAAATAAATTGGTGAAATCGGAGAAATCATACTCAAAACACCAATCTCTAAGACACAAAGATTAGAAGATTTGGACATTGAATGAAGAAGAATATCAACAGATAATCAATAACCAGACACAAAAAAACACAAAATGAACAGCACACATAAATAATCAATGTCTCAGTCTGGGAGACAACAAAAGTATCACAAACAAATGACAACGTCTGGGACATGAAGGAAGAATGTGAGTGGAGACTGGTAAAGAGGTAGGAACCTTAAAACATTGGAATGATCTACTAAAAAGAGAATTTCTTTTCTTTCACAGTGTAATCTAATTTTCTGTGAATCTGTCAACTTCTTGTTTGAGTTGGAGTTTTAGAGTGTTTCTAAAGATTGCAGTTTGCAGCTATCTCTTCCCAGGCTACAGGGTTTGTGTTCAGAGTCTTCATGTCACATTTGGATACATCTACAAATCTGAGTTTTGGGCGCCCAATAGTTCTTTTGCCATCTGTTAGTTGTCCATAAAGTATATCTTTATACCAAAGCTGCTAAATGGCAATCTGGAAGGTTCTAGAAAGTGTTGTATTACACCAAAGCTAAAGGCAAACTATAATTTTCTAATACATAAAGAGTAATTAACTGTTAGTGATTTTATTGTATATGAAAAATGGTAATTTACAAGTTAAGCGTTCAAAATTATTTCTGCCCTGTCTGATTGCATGTATTTGAATAGTATGTTACTACTGACTACTATTTCTGGTTTTTCTGCATTGAATTTTTTTCAACAAGGTTTATGGTTTGGATATTCCTAACGCTAATGACAGATTAGACTAAGAGCTGAATAAAGTGCTGGTTGGCGTTACTGTTACTGCTAACCGAAATAGTGTTGAACTGCTAAACTCACTCAGTAATAATGAGTTTGTGTAAAAATCTGCAATTCCCAAATAAGTGTTTTACATTCTCCCTGTGAGTGTGTGACTGTGGTCAGTGTGGACAGAATAAAAATGTATGTCCAATTCAATAAATAATTATAAAAATAGTTCGATCATTATTATTATTCAAAATTATTCATCATCACTCAAGAACTTCAACTTGTCACTGTCAAGTCACCGGCTTGTTTTCAACAACTTTCAGTTTTCATCGGTGGCTACAATCAATCTTCAATCTATCGGTGGCTACAATCAAACAATCAATCTTCAATCTATCGGTGGCTACAATCAAACCAAACAATCTTCATATTTTTACTACTACTTCAATCTAAACTACACTAACTAACTAAAGTAACACTAGTAACAGTGACAGTGCAGTGTTGTACTAATAAAAGAAGTGAAAACAGCAATCTTATTTGAGTGGTGCATATAGTAGAGCAAATAACATGAAATAATTCAGCAAACTGGCCACATTTGATTACATTACAACAAAATGAAAGTGAGCATCTGTGTAGTCATAACCCGACACGACAAAGTGTCCCACCACCAGCCACTAGAAGACCTGACTTGTGGCAGACGTGGGGACGACCCCGGCGGGAGGTCAAGCTTTTTCTATCGATACCTGCCGAGTATTCGTACACAGTCAAATCAGTACTCGATTTTATTCGTTAGTCTTCTATTAGTGGTAATCGTGGTAGTAATCGAACTTTGACATTCAAGAGCTCGATTACATCATCATCATCATCAGTAACTTGTTCTTTGTAGAAGATTGTGTTCATCACAGCTTGTCTTAAAGAATCTCTGTCTTTAGCCAGATCTCCCACAGAAGGTAGCATTCATCACAGCTTGTCTTAAAGAATCTCTGTCTTTAGCCAGATCTCCCACAGAAGGTAGCATTCATCACAGCTTGTCTTAAAGAATCTCTGTCTCGCCTGATCTCCCACAGAAGGTAACATTCATCACAGCTTGTCTTAAAGAATCTCTGTCTTTAGCCAGATCTCCCACAGAAGGTAGCATTCATCACAGCTTGTCTTAAAGAATCTCTGTCTTTAGCCAGATCTCCCACAGAAGGTAGCATTCATCACAGCTTGTCTTAAAGAATCTCTGTCTCTAGCCAGATCTCCCACAGAAGGTAGCATTCATCACAGCTTGTCTTAAAGAATCTCTGTCTTTAGCCAGATCTCCCACAGAAGGTTGCATTCATCACAGCGTGTCTTAAAGAATCTCTGTCTCTAGCCAGATCTTCCACTTCTGTTGTCGTGTTCCAGGTCTCCTTGATGTCTTGAAACCACCTTCTTCTTGGTCTGCCCCTGATGCGTCGCCCAGGAACCATGCCTTTTAATTATTTTTCTCTCTATGTCGTTTGACGTTGCCATATTGTTTTAATTTCCTCTGCACAATGGTGTTTATAAGGCATTTTTTAAAATGTTTAAATCCTTCCATTGCATCATCTATATATCCGTTAAGGAAAGAGCTTTCGGCAGCATACATAAAGAGGACGCGTAGTGGAACATAATCAGACAATATGGAGTACGACTAACAATTATTAACCCCATAAAAGATTTGTTCGACGACTTCACATGGGCAATTATCACAGAGGCAGGATTGAGTAAATGATTTGGTTATTTGGTTATGGAAGGCCCCGGTATCACTGCAAACGAATTAAAACCATAATTGCTCAACCGCCCGTGCCAGTGGAATCATCCGAATTAATATCTCATCTCCCAAACAAAGAAATGTAACTGTGGTCCCCATCGTAGCAGTCTCACACACATAAGGAGAAACCGCGCAGAAAGTACACAGCCAACTGTTCCCTGTCATACGATATCATCATTCATCGCAAACAATTGGAATATCGAAACATGATCAAAACGGATAAGACACACAGCTCACGGTGTACACAGAGCACTTAACAGTAGCTCCAGAATAAATGATTCCAGACGGATACCGGAATGAATCAAGGATGTATTTTATCTCCCTCATTATTTGCAATCGTCATTGACTTCATAGTGCAGAAATGCTGTACGGGGGGGGGGGGGGGGGGCGGCAAATTCCCTGAGATCAATGGCTAGAAAAATAGGAATTGAGATCAACAAAGTGAAGAAAAAAATAATGAAAAATCAAATTCGCCCAGAAGAAAAAACATACTGGAAGGAAAAGCAGTGGAAGAAGTATATATATATATATATATATATTTTTTTTTTTTTTTTTTTTTTTTTTTTTTGCGTACACCAGTTTTCACCTCTTACGAAGTCCCTAGATACTAGGAACTAAATTTTGCGTGTTAATCCGAGTTTCCCTGGTGACCGTGTGCACAGGGGTTCCTCGCTGCACATGTAGATAACTTCAACTTTGGAATACTCATATTTTTTTCCGTCGATGAATAATTGACGTCTCAAGCTGGGCCTCGCTGCTGAGACCAGGGGTGGTTGTCGGAGAGAGGAATCACAAATAAAAATCCCAACTGGTGCAACCGGGATTCGAAATTACAAACTGTCTGTCTCGAGACCAATGTCTTGCCACAAGACCAACCAGTCTTACGAAGTTAATTTTGTATATCTTGAAAGATGGATCAAGAAGGAAATACATAGGAAGCTGTATAAATCAAGAAGGAGACATATAGAAAGATATAAGAAAGATATATATATATATATATATATATATATATATATATATATATATAGCGAAAGCAGCAACGACTTTCAAAAACCTTGATAAAATATCACCACCATCATGTGCTATACAGGTTGGCGTATGCGATCATGTCCTTCTACAATATTCTATCCACACTGCCTCGTATCAATTCTGTTGTTGACTGCTTTTCATGTCATGACACCAAGCTATCCAGTATCTTCTCTCTTTGTCGTCCGCGATCTCCCTTTCCCTGCATTTTACCAGTTGTAACCATACATTCCAACTTTCCTCTTCTCGTAATGTGCCTGAAGAAAAATCACGATTGTTTCTTTCTAATGTATCTTTTTGGGGGAGCTCCCATTTTGTGTTGGCCTTTTTTTGGAATGTCCTCGTTGGTCTTTTTAGCTGTCCAGTGAAATGGAAACCAGTACTAGTAGAGTCTGGTATTTGTACCCGCCTCACATATTAAAAGAACCCTTTTTTTTTACTATATTTCACACCTGTGTCCGCCCTGTCAGTCGGCAATATCAATTTCAATCCTGTCAGTGCCTGATCGAGCTTCGGACCACAGGGAAGTGACTTATCTTCCTATTTTGGAGAGTTTAACATATTATCGCCATGTAGTTAGATTTAGATCTAGAATCAACAGCAGCAGGCTACACAGAACACTTGGAAGTTAGATCAGGTGTAAGACTATCACCTCTACTGTTTATTACATACATGGACTATATATGCAAGTTAGCCAACCCATCAGAGACAGAGAAGAACAACTAGCTTTTATTTACAGACGATCAAGCACTAATACGTGAAACAATAGAAGACTTACAAGACATTTTAGACCACTAAATTTTATTAGTGTGAACGCCATCAAACCATATTCGTTTTACATGTCTTGTATCATCTGGATATTGGTGAAATCTAATAACTTGTTCAATTATCTAAACATTCATATATAATATGTTATATGTTAGATAAATATAAATATGTAGATTGATTCTTAAAACCATGAACAATTTTGTCTCTGAAATCTCTTCCGTTGCGTCGATAAAAAGCTTCCGTACGGAAAGAGCTAAACAAACTCAACAGCTCAAGCACAAAATACAATATGAAAATCAACATCAACGAAACAGAAGTCATCAGAAACAGAAGGCAGACAACTAAAACAAGTAGAGGAATTCAAATACCTAGGAAGTCTAATGACAAACGATAATTCACAAACAGCAGAGATAGAATCAAGATGCAACAAAGCTTGTCAAATCATTGGACAGTTATCACCGCTATTGTCCAACAAGGAAATAACTCTAAAGGCAAAACGGGCACTGCACAATACAATCTTCATCCCAACGTTGTGCTACCAATGTCAGTCTGGGTGCAAGAACAATAAGAAAAATAACCTTTACTGAGATTACATGTGTTAGACGAATGACAGGAAACAGCCTGAGAGATATGATCAGAAATGAAAAAACTGAGAAAAAAAGCTAGGAATAGCCAACGCCATAGAATATATAAGGAAACAACAAATAAAATGGTTTGGCCAGGTGACAAGACAGAAAGATCAAAAACACACACAACCAGCCTTCAACAAACGTTGTGAGAATACCAGACCCAATGGTCGACCACGAAAAAGATGGATGGATGGAATATTAGAAGCACTATGAAACATAACAGCAGCACAGGCGAACAGAAGAGCAAAAGACCACAAATTAAATCTCCACTTGACGCTGAAGGCAAATGAGGAAGGAAAGAAGAAGAAGTTAGATTGCTGTGTATATCCTGATAGGGAGAGGGAAAATTGAAAAAAAAATTGAAAAAAATTGTATGGTAAAAGCTTTACGTGATTAGTAGACGACACAGATTTGAACGACGTTTCGGCTCAATAGGTCTTCAGCAGGAATAAACAAACAACACGAACACACAGATATGTAAGCAAATAAAACTAATCCCAAATAGCTAACTAGTAACGAAACATCCAAAACTAAATAATCGAAATTGGTTAAAGAAAAGAAAAATGACTTCCCTGTATTGTGGACCGTGGTCAGAACGGAAAAGGGCGGGTCACACGGGTCTAGCTGTAATTATACCCTCTGGTCAGGTGAAGGGTTCTAAAAATACACGAGTGGGGGGAACGCTGTCTAGGTAACCTCGACTGCAAAGACATTGACAATGTCTAAAAGTATCTAAGGGCCCGTAAATACATGTATATACACACACACAGATGCGTGTATACATATATACACGTACAAACAGACATGCACCTACTTATACATATCAACATACACCTACATATACATACATATATATGCATACATACCTGCACACACATACAAGCATGTATATATATATATATATATATATATATATATATATATATATATATATACCCATACATATGTACACACACATGCATGTGCACACCCATACAGGGACAATCGTATATGTGCAGAAATGTGCGCATAACGCACATATCACCAGAAGAGTACACACCGGGGTCAGTGTGAAAAAAAAACAGAGGAGAAAGAATAGAATAGTAGAATAACAGGTACTCAAAAGGCTGAGAGTGGTGTACAATACAAACTTATGAGGGGTAAGTAGCACAGAAAAAAGAGGTGTAGGAGAACACCGAAGTGTCTCAATGGGGCCTAGTGGAGGTGAGCTATGAATGGCATGGCATAGTAGATAGACTAAAGAGCCCAACAATGGGCAGTAGAGAAGGCTATGCAAAAGGGAAGGAGTAACCGAAAGGGAACTATGTGTACGAGTGTGATACATGCATGCCTCGTGGGGTCAGCGAGCCATACTGGACTATGAGGCGATTCTCCAAAGCGAATCGGCTGCGGTCGCTAGAGTGGCAAAGGACAATACCAGTGATACGGATGTCGTTTTTGCTCTTGTGGTCTGGGGAGTTAAAATGGGAAGACACTGGAGTGCCAGTATTCTGTTGAACATCTCGTAGATGTTCACAAAATCCACCGCTAATCGTCTTCCAGACTCGCCAATGTACGTCATATGGCATCGTTGGCATATGATGGCATAAATGATGTTACGGGATACACATGTGAAGCCATGCTTCATCTCGAACCGTCCATTAGGGAATAAGACCGAGTCAGAAGGGAGCACATAGGCACAGGTGATACAGTTCCGACCACAAGGGGCCGTACCGAAGTGTTGAGGGTCGGAGCGAGGGAGATGGCTCCTAACCAGAATATCTCCCAAATTCCTGTCGCGCTTGAAGGCGATCATCGGGGTATCACTAAAAAGTTAAAAAGTAGACGGGTAGTGGGATCAGAGAGGAGAATGGAACGGTAGCGGTTGAGTATCTTCACAGCAGCTAAATTGTGAAGGTGATAGGTGAGGGTGAGTATGGTTCTCTCAGAAAAAAGGGGGGGGGTTGGAAGGAGTGAGTGCCTCGGGACGGGAGATAAGGAGGACTCGCTTGAGGGCAGACTGGAGGATCGAGTCCGGATAAAGCCGGCGGCTGAAGAAACCTAACATGAGGTGAGCCTGTTGGAAGAAATCGTGGTCATCCTGGCAGATGCGACGGAGACGCAATAACTGTGAGAACGGAATTGAATCACGACAAGAAGGTGAGTGATGAAGTATAGAGAAGATAATGGGCGTGTGTGGGTTTATAGAAACCGAGGTGCGGAGACCAGAAGTGCCCAAAGAAACAAAAAAATCTAGGAAGGTAACAGAGGAGGTGGATACACTGGCTATACAATACAACAAGATGTGATCTTGATAGCTTTGTGATATCTACCAGTGTAGTCGATCTAACTATAAAATTTAAGTAGAAAATTACGATATCCTGATATATACTGTTGTGTTGGTTATTGTTCCAGCTAAAGGTCTTCTTTGCCGAAAAGTCGCTTTTCTTTTGTTTTGTTTCTCACCTACGCAAAGCTCGTGACCATACATTTTGAATCTTCCGCCTCAGCAAAATTAAATACTTTGGCCGAACCACAGCCATCTATTGATATGGGCCAAATAAACATTTTAGGGAGGTCATCATTTTTGTATAATAATGGCGTAAATGTAAATAAAATTTACATTTCTGCAACTTTAGTTACAATTTTTTTACAAATAAAAACAGATAATTTGTTGTTTTCTTTATTATATTTGAACTTTTATTAACAAATAGCTATTTATTTACATTACAATTTCAAAATAATATGCTTGTTTACCTCCCTATTGAGATGTACACAAACAAACGTCAACATCTTAGAAGGGTCAGTGGACACGACACAGTCACAGAAGAAGCACGATTTAAAGTTAAGTGTTGACTGTTCCATTGTAGTTTTCAGTCAGATCTGATTGTCACAGACTTCATGGAGGAAAATCGTAATAATAGTTTCCCTGGAGAAGGTTCTAGACATGGAGACACATTTTTATTTACATCTGAATCTGTGGGCGAGGGACATCCAGGTCTGTTATTATAAACTATATAATAATATAAAAATTATATAAACGTTTCAAGTGTGAGTACTGGTCACAGTTTAGTAGTAGTAGCTAGTGTAGTAGCTCTAACTCTAATTGAATTCTAATCAAAATGAGAACATCATCAGTCACGTCACAATCACACACTACACAGTGCCGACTTCTCTCAATGATAATATCTAATATCTGTTTTTCCTTGCATCAGTATCAGTATAATTTAGTTCGCCATTTACATTGCTCTTCTTTGAACTAATTCTTTCTTATCTAGTAATTGTATACACTACAATTGTCGGCTTATGAGCGGCACTTTAGCCGCTCTTATAGTTAGCTTTAGCAGTGGTTATAACTTATATTTAATTACAATTTTAATACTAGCTGAGGATTTATAAATTTATATTTTTTGTTTCTATCTATCTATGACCTTTTGAGCCATAGCCTGCCCATAGGGCATAGACCAAGATACTCATTCTCTTATCTGAATTTTTGTTCTAGCAGTTTTCAATTCTTTTAAAGATATTTTATTAAATCTCGCCATTTGTCTCTGTTCTGTGCAAGCAGCTCTATCTCATTGAGGAGCCGAATCCTGTTGCTCTTGCCTCTCTCATCAATGTTCTCAGTGTCTCTCTGGGTCTTCCTCTTTTCCTCTTACCTGTTGTTTCCCTTATGAGGGCTTGCTTTGCTATTCGGTTATTATCTCTTCTCATCACATGTCCAACATATGACCATCGTCTTTTCTTTATTACTGAAGATATTAGTGGTTGATTGGCGATTTCTCTCATTTCCTCGTTTGTTTTGAATTCGTTCCACGCTATACCAAGTATTTTCCTTAGACATTTATTTTCGAATGCGTTCAACTTGTCTCTATATCTCTTGTTGTTTTCCAGCTTTCACACGCATACGTGAGGGTGATAGTACACTTGATTTGAATAGTCTAAGTTTTGTGTTTGTGCTGATGAGTTTAATTTCCACAACTTTTCAAGGCTTCTGAAAGACATTGCTGCTTTAGCTATTCTGATTCTAATTCCTTTGCTTGTATCCCCTTCTCGATCAATATGACTTCCAAGATAGGTAAAGTAATCGATCTCTTCTACTGGTTTGTTTTCCATGTATATTTTGTCGTCTGTTGGAATTAAACTTTTCATGACTTTAGTCTTTTCCTGATTGATCTCAAGCCCAATTTGCTGGCTATTGATGATAGTTCATTTGTGTTTTCCTGCATCGTTTTTATCTGGCTGCTGATGAGAACTATGTCATCAGAAAAGTCGAGGTCCTCCAAATTTTTTGTTTACAATATGATTTTTTGTTTCAATTTTAGTTAGCTGAAACGTATGATGCAATTCAATTCATTACTCAATTGTCATTTAAAATTTCCTAGGAATGCAGAAAACAAAACACTTCAAAACAACAATTTACACCGAAAGAATTCTTAAAATGAGTGTTCTCTCTTTCTTTCTCCCTCTCTAGCTGCTCCTAGGTATGTACAATTTCATTGTTTTAGTATCTATTAAAGACAAATGCGATTTATGGGCCATGTTAAAAGACACAACAGCCTACTAAAAGTAATCCTGGAGGGGAAAATACAAGGTAAAAGAGGCAGAAGCAGACCAAGACTAACATGGGCGAGTAACATCAAAAGATGGACAAATCAGCCTATGACAGCCTGCACCATCAAAGCAAGAGACAGAGCAGAATGGCGCTCCATGGTAGCCAACCTTCGTTGCAGAGAAGGCACTCGATGATGATGAGTATCTATGCTTGTTTGTTGATGACCCCTGCAAGTTTTGACAAATAACCTCACTCACAAGGCACTTATGTGACAAGGCATTTGAGTAATTTTTGAGCTTAGCTTCATCAATTATTTCTATTCGGAGTAACATCCTCTTGCACTTTAGTCAGTCATTCTCTAATCTGCCATTAGAAGACCCTGGATTAGATTTAGAGTTAAGGCCACCCATAACCCTAAACTTCACCTTCATCTTTCCTTCCTCATTTGTCTTTCAGCATTGAGGGGAGATATATTTTACTGTCTTTTGCTCTTCTGTTCATCTCTGCTGCTATGTTTTTTAGTGTTTCCAATATTTCGTCGATCCATCTTTTTTGTGGTCTGGACAACGTTGGAATGAAGATTATATTGTAGAGTGCTCATTTGGCCTCTAGAGTTATTTCAACCACAAGCAGAAAATAAATCTCTCTCCATGCCAGTCTGTGTTAAGAAGTCTAGTATTTTCTGTCATTGTCTTTCTCTGTGGAGAGTGGGTGTCTGAATTTATAACTTGCCAGACTCCAAACCAGGAGAATGCAGGTTTGAATCCTGGTAGGATCAAAAGTTTTTTCTAGGGGGTGAAATAAAAACTCAGACTCGAACAACCTTGTGACAGCTGCACTGGACAAGCAGTCTTTATTCTCTGGTCCAAACAATTTCCCCTGGCAACCCCCAGTGTTGGGAAAATGCTGTGAAGGAAGTTTTTTTTCTATATATTTTTTACTTCCTATTTTTCCACTTGTTACAGTATATACAGCATCTCCTATTCTTATGACAATCAAAGAAGATTTGATTTTTCTAATGGTCTTAAAAATAAATCACTCTATATACAGCCTTCTTCCAAGATATCTTCATTACTCTCTTTAGATGTCCAATGGGCAGGGTGGGCCAGCAACCCTTCTACAAGAAGGAAAATTCTTACAGCAAACTATACTCCAACCTGCCGAAGACAAGAGTGTGTCAGCCACACGCAGGGTTAGGGGAAAAATCAAATCACATATGCATTTATGAGTATTGGCCATGCGACAAGCTTCTTTTGTGTCATGATGTTGTCAATAACACTCACCCCCCCCCCCCCCTTTTCACATCATGAAAAAAGGACAAAAAGTCAAGTTTGCATGATACGATTTTGTGTATAAATATTTCTGTTGCCTCTAATGATCTTCTTGTACATTACTCATTTCTGTATGACAGGATTGGTTCTGTGTATCACTAAAGAACTATTTTTATTACTTCTATTGGCAATTCTCATTGTATGGGTAATTCTATGTGTGTCTACAGCTTTGGAAAATGTCAGCAAATATTGTGCTATTAGTGAATACCTCAATATGTCAATCACATGTTTAATGTGCATACTGGACATACATTTATTGTAATTGGAAGGACAAAGTGACAAACGTGGAGGTCTTCACTCACACAGGCCTCCTGAACATCTACACGCTGCTCAAAAAATGTAGGTTACACTGGCTTGGCCACTTACACCGTATCAAAGATGACTGCATACCAAAAGAAATACTCTATGAATAACTAGCAGATGGCAAAAAAACTAGGGGGTGCTCAAACTCTGATTTATAGACGCGTGTAAACGTGAAGACTCTGAACAGAAACCCTGCAGCCTGGGAAGAAATAGCTGCAAACCGCAATCTTTGGAAACACACTCTAAAGCTCCAACTCAAGCAAGAAGTGGACAGATTCTTAGAAAAAGTTAATATACGGCAAAAGAAAA
This sequence comes from Megaustenia siamemsis, assembly GCA_032433765.1. Classification (NCBI taxonomy): domain Eukaryota; kingdom Metazoa; phylum Mollusca; class Gastropoda; order Stylommatophora; family Ariophantidae; genus Megaustenia; species Megaustenia siamemsis. Next base: position 70,194,418 of record JAVIAB010000117.1, read on the forward strand.
TGTAAAAATAACACATCCTAGGGTCGCTGCAAAATCCATAGTCAACTATGATTGATGGAAGCAGCTACTGTGTTACCACAGAGTGGTGATTTGGGTTTTGTATTAACTAATGCTTTACTTCTAAACCTAGAATAAGGCTCATTAGTGCTATTTGGTGATATTGACATCACCTGTACTTTCTATATCGATTTACATCATTTTACTGAATTAATTTATCACAATAGATTTAATTCTTGTCCTTGACAATAATGTACTTAAAATCAATTTTATGGACATTAATGCATCAAATAACTGAGAGTATTACACAAAAGGCCCTGTTTTGGAATCCCCAAGAAAAAGACAAGAAAAAGACCAAAATATTCTTGGGGAAGATAGATGGAAGCAGAGATGAAGATGATGGGAAGACAAAGAATGATCTTAAAAGAATGGCAGAAAACAGAACGGCTTGGAAAGTGTTTGTCGAAGACCTATGCTCCACTGGGAGCTGAAATATAGAAGATGTAAAATGCATAAAATAAACTGCATTTGAAGGACTTTTAATACTTTTGTGAAAAATATCAATAAAAATATATTGTAACACTTCTAACAATGGAAAAGAGGCCAGTTACTGTTACAGTGTTTTGAATTTAAAATTATCTAAATATTTAAAAAATATATTTATCCCTCAAATAGTAGCATTTCAACAATTTACTGATATTTTCATTTTGGTATCCATTTTCTTTTCTGATAGTAAATCACGTTACAAAAGTTCTTTAATACACTATAATTTATCTTGTCAATCTCTAGGTTTAGCTATTTAATACAATTTTATGTTTATTTTAAGTTTTCTGTAACTCTACTAAAACGGCCGGCCAGATTTTTATTATATAATATATTTTATTTTGTGCTCATCCACCTCACAGGTACTTGCTTTTAACCATTTTCTTTATTATTTCTGTTTTGGTCTTTTTCACTAATGCTTCAAGCTGAAATCATTAATCATCATAATCACCATTATATGGCTAGTTAATGATTACATAATTTTGATGTAATTATATTGTAATCAACATTCTGTAAACAATGTAATTGTATCAACACACTGTATGAGATGTCATTATTTTCAGATAAAATATGTGACCAAGTAAGTGATGCAGTCCTGGATGCATTTCTGAAAGTAGACCCGTATGCACGAGTATCTTGCCAATGTGCTGCCAAAACTGGCATGATTTTTGTTTGTGGAGACGTTGTATCTAAAGCTCATGTGGATTATCAAAAAATTGCGCGGGAGACGGTTAAAAATATTGGCTATGATTCTAGTAGTAAAGGTATTACACCCACTTTTATCCTTATTAGTTACTATATTATGTGTGATTGATAATTTTAATATCATTCATCATCATCTGCCATACCGGTTGACATTGGCGATCATGTCCTTTCACATTGTTAGGGTTAGGGTTAAGGTACGTGGTGTATGGTGTTATTGTTCATATTTCATTATCATCATCGAGTGCCTTCTCCGCAACGAAGGTTGGCTACCATGGATCGCCATTCTACTCTGTTTCTTGCATTGATGGTGCAGGCTGTCATAGATTGACTTGTCCATCTTTTGATGTTACTCGTCCATGTTAGTCTTGGTCTGCCTCTGCTCTTTTACCTTGTATTTTCCCTTCCAATATTACTTTTAGTAGGCTGTTGTGTCTTTTAACATGCCCCAAAAATTTCATTTGTCTTGTCTTAATTGTATTTAGTAGTTCTCTTTTTATTTTCAGTTTTTTTAAAACTTCATCGTTTGTTATCTTTTGTTTTACCCCATCATAAGCAGAAAAAAGAATTTCGTGAAAATGGACCAAGTTTATAAAAAAAACAGCCGCATTTTTACAACAGCTTTGTACTTTTTTATGATGTACACATATGGTGTTTGAGAAAAAAAAAACCAATAACAAAGGAAACAAATTCAACACTCAGGGATCAACGGGAGTAATAATTAGGAAAGTATAGGTGAGAGAGAAATGTTTTCCTGCTGCAACTGTTGAATTCCAAGAACGTTTTAATTTGCCTTTGTCATTTTTATGAAGGTGTTGTAATTAAGGTTTAAATGTGCATAGATTTACTGTGCTATAATTTGCAGAGAAACTGTGATATTTACACTTTCAGCCCAATGCATCAGACATCAGCATGGCATTTTGTAGTGCTGGGTTGTCTTTTCTCTTCAAACCCTACTCATTTGACCAAATTGGTTAATGTTTCCAGGGTCTGTGGAGGTGTTTTAGGATCTTGGTTAACTGTTGTTACTGCTGATCCTGACACAAATAGTTAGCTATGAGTTTCGGATCACATACAGTTCTGGTGCTGTAGAAGTATTCTGGACTTTAATCTATATGTCTGGCTTTTAATATAAATAGCTGGCCTTTAAACCTTAATTACAATTTTAAAAAGTAAAGAACCCCCGTCATGCCAAGTGGCGTGTAGGGAATATGGTGTTAGTGACCATAAATTTTACAGACCTTCGGCACATGATTTTTGGGGTAATGTGGTCGGTATTACGCCCGTGCTGCTTTACTTTCCCTGCAAAAAAAATCCTATACCCATTAAAGGTTGGGTGAACCGGAGGCCATCGGTTGGGATTGAATACAATACTGTAGTAAAAATTCTATCTATTGTCCTTTCGAGCCGAAGACGGCACATAGGGTAGAACTACAATCTCAAAAACAGAAACCTTGCGTGCCAAAATGGCACATATTGCAGAGAATACTGCTTCTAAAATCTGTTTCCATAACAATGCTTTTTACAATGACAGCTTGTCAAGCCATCGACCAACCTCCTTAGTCATCTCTTACGACAAGCCAAAAAATTACTACCACTTAAATGTAACATTACTTTTTGGAAATTTTCTTTGAATTTTTGCTGCACAGCAGTGTGTTTACCCAAGACAAGACACGGGGATCTGATGCGGTAATCATTTACTGCTTATGGTCGATTTTTAGCCAGAAACGCAACCACATGGCCCCACCGGTTTCTGCTGTCTATTCATATGGTGGCTGTCAGATCAGCCCATATTTTCAGCACCCTCTTGGCGTTGTTCACTAACTCTCCCTTGTTACAAAGATTTCATTGATGTCAATGGTGACAGCTGAAGAGATTTCCCACATCATGAGAAAAAAAAATAATAAATTTCTTTAAATGAGCAGAATTTGAAATAAAAAAACTGCATGTCTCTTACGATACCATAGTAATTCTTACTAGGCAATGATTTTTAAAAATCCAACATCAAGCAAAAAAAATCCAACACTAAGGGAGCCATCGTTAGTGATAATTAGGAAGATATAGGAAGTTGGGGGATGTTTGCCCATGGGAGACTGTCAAATTTGTAAAAATGTATTTTGTGGTTATAATTTTTTATGGTGGTATCATTCTCTAGGGTTAATCTTTGTATCTGGTCTCTAATTTATGTATCTGACCTCTAATCTGTGTATCTGGCCTCTAATTTATGTAAATAGCCTTTTTTCTATATATCTAGCCTCTAATCTATGTATCTGGCCTTTAATCTGTGTATCTGGCCTCTAATTTATGTAAATAGCCTTTTATATATATCTGGCCTCTAATCTATGTATCTGGTCTCTAATTTATGTAAATAGCCTTTTTTCTATATATCTAGCCTCTAATCTATGTATCTAGCCTTTTATTATGTAAATAGCCTTTTTCTATATATCTAGCCTCTAATCTATGTATCTAGCCTTTTATTTATGTAAATGGCCTTAATCTATGTATCCAGGACTTTCTTCACTTCATTATTGCATTTTTTTCACTTTCTTAAGTTCTGTATTGTAAGCTATCAGTTGATTATTTTGTTTTGTAGGATTTGATTATAAGACCTGCAACATTCTAGTGACAGTGGAGGAACCATATATAAAGATATCACTTCAGGTCACTTCTATCAGGCTTCAGAGAGTGGTGATGGAGATGATAATCCAGCTGGAGATCAGGTATTGCTTTGACCTGTAATATTTTTTGTAAGCATTGGTTACTGTTTTTAAAGGTCAATAATAGATTACTTCATTTGTTATCATAATACATTCATTGCCGTCAAACATCACACAGCGTTCACAGGCCTCAACAAATGTCCTTGATCCAGGTGAGCTTCTCAATTTCATTAGGGTGGTAGATACTTTCTGTGCTTGCCTTTCATATATACATTCTTTTTAGTACCTCTCAAGAGGGCCTAGTTGGGAAAACGACCTGACTGGGCTACTGACGTTGGGAAAAAAACACCCCTGTGGGCAACCCAGCCGCTGATAGAAGTGAGATATCAGAGTATTACTCTGGGAAGATGTGGAATGCCGCCTCGCATCATGAGTTTGGATGCTTGAAGCAACGCTATCCAGAAGTTTCAGAACACTTCTGGATAGGCGGCCGAGCACATATGGGTGAAAACTCGTGTGTTAAGACGCCGATTCAAGTCTCATACTTTACCTTTATCTTACCTCTCAAAGTCTGCCATTTTTTTTCATTTTCCTGCTATGATTTCATTACATGTTAATAAAACATGAATGGATTTCAGAATCTACTATCCTTGCTACCTATGAATCCACTATCCTTGCTACTTATGAATCCACTATCCTTGCTACCTATGAATCACTATCCTTGCTACTTATGAATCCACTATCCTTGCTACTTATGAATCCACTATCCTTGCTACCTATGAATCCACTATCCTGCTACCTATGAATCCACTATCCTTGCTACTTATGAATCCACTACAGTGAAAAAGCTGTGTTAGTGGTTTATTGATCCAGCAGTAGGTACAAGCACAAACAAAATACAAGACACTGCTGCTTGTTTTAATCTTAAAATGTGACATTTTAGTTCTGGTCTTATACATTTAGCTGCTTGAAGATGTTCTGAGTCTTTCTGCTTTTTGTAGTATTGACATTTCATTTAAATGGTTTCATATACAAAAACATAAACTACCTAGTTATTTAATTTTTTTGTTTATAACATTTTAAGAGGTCCTTGAAGATTGACAGATGTGACATTGTCTGATATGTGATATTTAATTTTTAACGACAAATGATGTTTAATTTTAAGATATAATTCTTCTATTTACTTTAAATGTACCATAATAGAATCATAATGAGATTATATTGCTGACATTAGCAGACCTATTTACGACCTTCGGCAAACTCACAAAAAGGGCATGGAACAACACGAAACTAACTCAAAAGACTAAACTCTTAATATATCAAACTTGTGTGCTTAGCACACTACTATATGGATCCGAAACCTGGACAACATACTCAAACAGGAAAAAAGACTAAATGTCTTCCACATGCGATGTCTCCGCAAAATAGTGCACATCAAATGGCAGGACAAAATAACCAACTTAACTGTCCTGCAACGGCTAAGACCCTAACAATCATGTCGATGCTCAGAAGTCGAGGCTAAGATGGCTGGGGCATGTCCAACGGATGGAAGAAAAACGCATTCCTAGGCAAATACTATATGGCGAGCTAAAACACGGAAAACGACAATCGGCAGACCTAAAACTACGATATAGAGATATCTGCAAATCATCTCTGAAAGACTTCTCCATCTGTGAAAACGACTGGCAACATCTGGCAAGTGATCGCACATCATGGAGAGCACGTATAAGGAACGGTATAACAACATTTGAGACTGTTCTAAGACAGGACTTAGAAGAGAAGAGACTCATGAAAAAGGATGGTAAACCCTGTGGACCAGCGAGCCTGACCTGTTCATTATGTGACCGCGTGTGTTTGTCAAACATTGGTAGAATTAGCCACGAGAGAAGCTGTTCGGCAAAAACAATACCTCAAAAAATACGCAATAGCCTCCACTAGACCGTCTGACAAGACGAAAAGGGCCATATATTAGCAGATGAGTAAGTAGTTTAAGTTTCATTCCACAGTTCAAGGTGTACATAGAGTATGGTGTTATTGTCCATATTTACTAATGATTAAACATACATTTTATGGGTCATGTGGTCAGTATCACACAGTGCCACCATACTTTCCCAGAAAAAAATATGTCGACCGATTTTCAGAGGCTGGGTAAACTTTGACCCTGAACTATCATCTCAAATAATTTATTACATCAGGGAATTAAACCAGAATCCTTTTGGTTAGTAGTGAGGCACCAACCACTCAACCATCTTGGCTTTGAGCTAATGAGTAAGACAACTCAAATATCGATGGCGAATTTTTGTGAGGAACTAACAAGAAGGGGTGTTGTATATATTTGAGGTTTGAAAGGCTACCTTTCTGGTGTTAATTCCATTTTGTTAGTGTTTGCTGAGGGCATTTCTGTGAGGAATTGAGAGTAAAAACTGCATGTACTAGTGCAGTCACAGCATAGTGTATAAGTCCAAGTTCTATTTGATATAAACTCAACTGAAAGTGTGGTAAAAAGATAAACAATATGCAATAGAAAAACCAGTTGTTGTAATATTATAAAGTTTTAATGATTTTGTAAGACTTGTTAAGTAGTTTTGTTGCTGTCTACTTTGATTTCATTTACTGTTTTTTTTTTTTTTGTTGGTTTGTCATTCTCCAAATTTCTAAGATACATGTTTTCCTCTTGTACCAGATAAGGAGGAGTACATATCTTTCTCTGTTGACAATATTTGTCTATAACTATCTTCTATCTATTGATAGGTCATAGTTTTTCACTGTCACGCCAGGCAGATGGAAATGTCCATTCCGAATTGTACAAAGTCTGTGGCGGATGAATCAGAAATGATCAACGGCACAGAAAGCGAAAACAGCAAAGTGTGTGGTACACAAGAGGCATGTTCAGGACACGAAAGACGAATGTGGCTGACCACTGTGAAAGAGATTGGAGCCTCATCATGTACTAGTCCAGAGGAAGCCATGGAGAGGAATTCGAACTTATGTCGGAGGAAAGATCTTAAAATAAGTACTTGGAATGTTAGGACTCAATATCAAGAAGGGAAATTGGAAAATCTGACTCAAAAAGCAGAATGAATAAATATAGATAATTTAGGCATATAAGAGACAAGATGGAAAGAATGTGGGTACATGGAGGACGAAAAATATGCATTTATATACTCAGGAAACACAACAGAACATCAAAGGGGGGTAGGAATACTGATAAAAGAGAGTTACAAAAATATATAAGTACCTACTGGACATACAGTGATAGGATTATACTACTCAAGTTGAAAGCAAAACCATTCGACATAGCAATAATACAGACATATGCACCTACTCAAGACTACACAGATGAACAAATAGAGGCATACTATGAAGACCTAAATAAAGTTATGAAGCAAGTGAAATCTTCAGACATCTTGATTGTAATGGGTGACATGAACGCTAAAGTAGGAAAAGGTAGATATAAGACCATTTTAGGAAATCATGGGTTAGGAAAAAGAAATGACAGAGGAGAAAGATTAATACAATTCTGTGAAGAAAACAGGCTGATAATATGTAACACCTACTTTGAGCAAGAGAAAATGAAACTATACATATGGAAAAGCCCTGGAGATAAGAAGAGGAATCAAATAGATTACATAATGATAAAGAAAGTTTCCGTAACAGCATAAAGAAAGCCAAAACCTACCCAGGAGCAAATATGAATTCAGATCACAATCCTGTAATGATTAAAATGAAAATCAAACTAAAGAGAAACAAGCAAAAGTCTAATTCATCAACAAATCCACTAGATATAACAGCTTTAAATCAAAAAGATATTAAGATACCTATACAATGCAAGTAAAGAACACATACCAGAAGCTGCTAGAAGAAGGAATTGAGAATACAGAAGAGAAAATCCTCATGAAAAAGTAACAACCAAATGGAAATGCATAAAGAAAAGCATACAAGAAACCTGCAACACCTTACCCAAAAGAGAGAAAAGAACAAAAAACAAAAATGGATAACTACACCATCTTAGAAAAAATGGAAGAAAGGAGACAAGCAAAAAACACTGCCCAATACAATAAAATAGATAATGAGATACACAAAAATTGCAAAAAGGCAAAAGAAGACATGGCTCAGCCAAAAATGTATAGAAATAGAAACTATGGAGAGCAAACAAGACTTAAGAGGAATGCACACAGAAAGAAATAAAGAGAATGACTAATAAAAATAAAAAAGCCACAGAAGGTGGATGCATTGCAGACAAAAAAGGAAAAATGCTCCTCTGATCTCTTGGGTAGTGAGATACTATGCCTAGCCCTCTCGGATAACATCAATAAACAGGAGGTCTGTGTGTACTCGTGCACATTAAAGATCCTTTGGCAGATAAAATTAAAAAGAGTAGGCCATAAATATGTTAGAAGCTTTACGTGATAAGTGGACGACACAGACTCATCTGCTTTACTGCAGCTTCGCATTTTTATGCATTCATTTCATTTCTTTGCCTTAACCCCAGGCCATAAATATGGCCACTGGCCTGGCAAAATTGTTAGCAAAATCCTACCCACACTGTGGATCCCAGGCCGTGCTACAGAGGTCGTGCACGTGGGCCAGGATTCTCCTCCGATGTTCTTGAGATTCTCAAGGGGGATATCGTAGCACCTATGGATTTGTTCAGTGGGCAGGGATGATGATCATAACAAGAGACAAACAAGTTAACTTAGAATTCTGCGCTGATCTGTTTGTTTTTTAGAGACAACAATAAAACAGTTTGTCCACCTTGAGGACTGTCTTGTCATTCTACACCACAAAGGTATATTAAGATGGTGGAAGAGACAGCTGCCTTCATAAGAGAGTCAGGTGTCCTAGTCTGAATGAGCCATGATCGCAGATTGAAGAAGAAGATGGTGGAAAAAATAAAAGCACAAGATGGACTCAAAAGGGAAGTGACAGCATCAAAGATTAACAATGGGATCAATTGACAACAGAAATACAGAAAGAGTGTGAACTAAAGCTTTGTATTTAATAAACGAGTGTGAGATAGTAATGAAAATTAATTATAGTTTCTTACAAAAACATAGAGATATACTCAAAACTTAACTTGAGACTAGTTTTTTTTTTTCTCTTTAGTATGGTTGGCAATTATGGATGTGAATCATGGACAATAGAACAACAGACAAGAAATTACTGGAGGCTGTAGAAATATGGTTTTATAGAAGAATGTTGAGAATGCCATGGATAGCAAAGAAGAGTAAAGAAAACATTCTGAAAGAGGCCAAAGCAAAAAGAGAACTAATATCCAATATTAGGAAGAAACCATCATCATTTTTTGGCCATGTAATGAGAAGGGAACAGCTGCAATATATTGTAACAACTGGGAAAATTTAGGATGAAGAGATTGAGGGAAGCAAAGAGAAAAGATACCAGACAGCTTAAGAGAATGGCTTGACAGAAGGTCAACAACAGAAACAATAAATAACTGTTGAGATTGAAAGTTGTGGAATGACATGATCACCTACGCCAGCAGGCCAGGTACTTGATGATGATGCTGGTTGGCAGTATTTAAAGGAAGGTCTTACTTTGTTAGCAACACATAACTGTGTTTTATCGTAGCTTTGTATCTGATCTTGTAAGTCTCTGAAGATACGAGGGGAGGTCAAAAAGTAATGCACACCAATTTTTTCTCGGAAATTATTCGGGCAAAATGTGTGAAATTTTCACAGATGTAGCTGAACATCCCTTTACACTACCTATTTTTCAACATAATCTCCGTCAAGCGTATTGCCTTACGCCAACGCGAAACTAGGTCATGAATGCCTCGTTTGTACCAAGTTTTGTCCTGCTCGCGTAGCCATTTTTTAACTGCACGGATCACATCCTCATCATTGTCAAAGTGTGTCCCACGCAGGAATTTTTTGAGTGGTCCAAACAGATGGAAATCTGAGGGAGCCAGATCAGGGCTGTAAGGAGGATGGGGCAGTACAGTCCAACCAAATTTGTTGATTGCTTCCCGTGTTACCAGACTTGTGTGAGGGCGTGCATTGTCATGTTGAAGCAACAAATCTGCAGATGGCTTATTAGGCCGAACTCTGTGGAACCGATTTTGAGTTTTGTCAGTGTATTGATGTAAGCTGTCGAGTTGATTGTCTCACCTCTTGTCATTACATCAACAAGAATCACACCATCAATGTCCCAGAAGACAGTGATCATCACCTTTCCGGCTGATGGAGATGTTTGAATTTTTTTCTTTTTGGTGACTGCGGATGATGCCATTCCATTGACTGCATTTTTGTTTTAGGCTCATAATGTGCCCACGTTTCGTCACCGGTAACAATTTGACAAAAACATTTCTCCTTCAACACCGAAACGCTCCAACAATTCAGAACAGAATGTTTTCCTTTGAACTCTGTGATCATTTGTTAGGCACCGAGGAACCCATCGAGCGCAAATCTTTGAATATTCGAGAGTTTTAAAAATTGCGATTGCACTTCCCTTGCTGACTGTAAGCTGCAATGCCAATTGCTGACTAGTGATACGCCTATCCTTACGAATAATGGCATCAGCCCGGTTTTAACATGTCTGTGCTGGTAGCCGAGGCAACACGTCCAGAACGCGGTAAATCATGCAGCTCCACTCGTACACTTTCTGCAGCTTTAATTCTCTGAACCAGCGACTAACTGTGCTCCTATTGACTGCAGAACATTTGTACACTGCACACAGTCGTTTATGAATGTTTGCCACAGTTTCTTTTTCCGCAACCAGAAATTCTATGACAATTCGCTGTTTGTAACGGACATTGTTGACAAGCTCCATTTTAATGGTTTATAGATTGCGTAATATTTATCAGAATGCTGTGCAATTTGGTGCACATAATTGGAACATGTCATATTCCAAGTGTGCAAAATTTCATATTCCTATCTTTATTATTAGCGAGAAAAAAATTGGTGTGCATTACTTTTTGACCTCCCCTCGTAGTATTCTACATTAGTTACTATAATAATGCAACATTTTGACTGCATTTTCAGGGTATGATGTTTGGTATGCTACAGATGAGACAAACGAGTGTATGCCTCTGACCATTCTGCTGTCCCACAAACTCAATGCCAGAATGGCACAACTGAGAAAGAATGGTGAACTGCCTTGGGCTAGGCCAGATACTAAAACACAGGTCGCCAGTTTAGCATTGTTTTGTTTTTTAAAATTGAACAAAAAAATGAATTATCTTTTCTTTACCTTCTTCATCATTGCAAATCAACCAATCAAAGCCTTTTAGACCTCAATTTACAGCATAGGCCTTGGATAAGGTCTCTCCATCTATCCATCTGCCCACCCAACCATCTATCTTATTGGACATTTTCTCTACTTCTCCCTTTCAATTTTCAATTATTTACTTCTTCATTGTATTCCTGGACATTATATGGTTTCTTTCTGTGGGTTCCATGACACTACTTGTCTTGTTATGCTGGCATCAGGTTAAATAATTGTTGCTCACTGCCTTCCTATGTCATCTCCTTCTGTTCAAATTTATTTTAGTTTTTACCTCTGCTTCTTCTTTTTTCCTTCCTCATCTGCCTTTCAGCGTTGACATATAATTTGCTGTCTTTTACTGTTCTGTTCATCTCTGCTGCTGTTATGTTTCCTAGTGCTTCTAATATTCCGTCAATCCATCTTTATCATGATCGACCTTTGGGTCTGGTGTTCTCGCAACATTTATTGAAGGTTCATTGTGTTGTGACCTTTCTGCCTTGTCACGTGGCCAAACCATTTTATCTGTTGTTTCCTTATATATTCTTTGGCAGGGGTTATTCCAATCTTTTTTTCTCAGTTCTTCATTTCTGATCTTGTCTCTCAGGCTATTTCCTGTCATTCGTCTAACACACTTCATCTCAGCAGAGGTTATTTTTTTTCTTGTTCTTGCATTTAGGGTCCAGAACTGGCATTGGTAGCATAATGTTGGGATGAAGATTGTATTGTAGAGTGCCCATAGAGTTTGGACAATAGTGATGATAGCTGTCCAAAGACATGTTTATACCTAGTAAAAAGTAAAGTATCCCCGTCACACCAAGTGGCATATAGGGAATATGGTGTTAGTAACCATACATTTTACAGACCTTTGGCACATGATTTTTGGGGTAATGTGGTCGGTATTACGCCCGTACCGCTTTACTTTCCCAGAAAAAAAATCCGGTACCCATGAAAGGCTGGGTGAACCGGAAGCCGTCGGTTGGGATCGAACCCTACCCTTGTCCTTTGTAGTCAAGTTCACTAACCACTGAGCTATTGCAGCTCCCATGTTTATACCCAGGCTGCTGTAAATGCTAATTTCTTGTGTACTAAAAGAAAGAAGTCCAATGATAATTTATCAAAGAAAAAAAAATGTTATATTGTTCTGGTCTCTTATTTCTTTTGTACAAAGCATTGTCAATTTGTACAAAATATTTACAAGTAACATTTTCATCAAATAAATGTTCTTTGACCAAGTGTCCAGTCTCAGTTTTAACACTGATTGTTCCATGTTGAAGTAATATTGTTAAGGCAAGCTTATACATGTAAAACTGATATTTATTTTGCTATAGTGTTGCTTGTTTCTTATACGAATAATAATGCCCTGATTGTCTCACTTCTGCCTGATTTATTAGCAAATGTTTATTTTTCTCCTTGTGTTTGATGGTTTTTTTCAACCGATTCATGTATTTTTTTTTTTTAAACTTTTCATTTGCCATTCTTCTTCTGGCAATGTCTCTAGAGTCTAGGAACTGAATTTTGCGTGTTAATCCATTTTTCCCTGTCAGCTATTTGCACAGGGATCCCTTGTCGCACAGACAGATAACTCCGACTTTGAAGGTACTCGATATTTTCCCCATCAATGAGTAATTGATGTTTCAAGCTGGACCTAGCTGCTGAGATCAATAGTGGTTGCTACAGAGAGGAATCACAAATAAAGATCTCAACTACTGCAGCTGGGATTTGAACTCATAACCTCTCTGTCTCATCTTGCCTCGAGACCAACCAGTCCCCGATTCATGTACCAATAATATTAAATTTTGTCCTGGAAAGTCATACTTTTATATTGAATTGTATATAAATAATGTTAATTTTGACCTAGTACTTCCTATTTTGTTTAACAAATAATATTTGCATTTGCTTAGTGCTGACCGTAAAATATTTACATGTTATTTCTTGCCGAGCGCCAATTGTGACTGTGCTACATTTATTGTTTTGTAGGTGACAATTGAGTATAGAATAGAGCATGGGGCTACAGTACCAGTTCGTGTCACACTGTTGTGATATCCATCCAACATGATGAGCACATTACACTGGATCAGCTGAGAGAAGATCTGATGGTAAAAATTATCAAGCCAGTCATCCCAGCAAGTATTTGGATCAAGACACAGTTTACCACTCCAGCCTTCAGGACGGTTCATCATTGGTGGACCACAGGTATATCCATTATTGATAGGCCACAGGTAGATTCATTATTGATAGGCCGCAGGTAGATTCATTATTGATAGGTCACAGGTAGATTCATTATTGATAGGCTGCAGGTAGATTCATCCAAGTAAAGCCATTATTGGTGGACCATGTGTAGATCCATTATTGATAGGCCGCAGGTAGATTCATCCAAGTAAAGCCATTATTGGTGGACCACAGGTAGATCCATTATTGATAGGCCACAGTAGATTCATCCAAGTAAAGCCATTATTGGTGGACCACAGGTAGATCCATTATTGATAGGCCACAGGTAGATTCATCCAAGTAAAGCCATTATTGGTGGACCACAGGTAGATCCATTATTGATAGGCCACAGGTAGATTTGTCCAAGTATAGCCAATATTGGTGGACTACAGGTAGATTCATCCAGTAAAGCCATTATTGATGGACCACAGGTAGATTCATTATCATGATTTTGCTGATAACCACAATCTAGTGAATTATATAAAAAAAAAAAAGTAAAGAGCCCCGTCACACCAAGTAAGCATATAGGGAATATGGTGTTAGTGACCATAATATTTACAGACCTTCGGCACATGATTTTTGGGGTAATGTCGTCGGTATTACACTCATGCTACTTTTTTTTTGCAGAAAAAAAACCCGGTACCCATTTAAGGCTGAGTGAACGTGGATGCCGTCAATTAGGATTGAACCCAACCTCTCATCCTTTATGGCCCAGTTCACTAACCACTCAGCTATCATGGCTCCCAGTGAATTATGTGGCCAGTTAAAAATAGCTTCTATGTCAAGCCTTATAGCTAAGGGCTGAGGTGAAAAGTCGTGGTCAGTCTGTCATCTTGGTTTTGATCTTTCCTGCGCTGCTAGACGTCATTCATATAGAGATCGTGCTTTTCATCATCCATCTTTTTTCTGAACCATTTCTGACCTATGGAAGTGAATATGGACAGTAGACAAACAAATGAAAAGACGATTAGAGGCCACAGAGATGGGATTTCTCAGAAGAATGTTGAAAGTTCCCTGGACAGCTAAAGAGACCAATGAGGACATTCTCAAAGAGGCCAGCACAAAAAGGGAGCACCTAAAAAAACATCAAAGGAAACAATCAACATTTTTTGGGCACATCATGAGAAGAGGAAAGTTCGAATACTTGGTTGAAACTGGCAAAATAAAAGGAAAGAGAGACCGCAGACGACAAAGAGAGAAAATACTGGATAGCTTGATGTCTTGACATGGAAAACAGTCAACAACAGAACTGATACGATGCACTATAGATAGAAGATTGTGGAAGGACTTGATCGCCTACGCCAACTGGTATGGCACATGATGATGATCTCTTTTCTGGGTGAGATGGTCAATCTTATCCAATGAGTTTGTGCCTGCCAACTTTGCTTTTCCTGTAAGTGTTTTTTTTGTCAGTGTCTCTCCGGGTCTTCCTCTTATTCTGTACCCTGATGTGTCCCAGAGAAGAACCCAATATTGAAATTCCTTCGTTGTCTCTTCTCAACTCATGTTCGGCATATGTTCCATCTTCTTTTCCTAATATCTATTAATCCTATCTCTCTTATTGGTATTGGTTATGGAAGGCCTCGGTATCACTGCTGTAGCAGCTTTTAACCTATAATGTAACAGGTTTATGAACACAGGAAGGCGTGATCACACTAGTTGAACCGACTTCTCCCAGAAGCCTGCCCTGTACTGTATGCACTAGGACGATATGGTGAACACCACATCAACGCCCCCTATGCAACCCTACACGTGGTGGACGCAGGCCTTGCCTCGCCTGTGACGCTCCTTCACTGCCGATATGGACTGTCGGAAGTGTCGTAGGCAAGTCCCTCTTGCCCGCATTGACTTGACCGCTGCTCTGCTTTACTGGAGGAAGGACTTGCCACGCCTTGCCTCCGGTACGCCTTACACAGAAGATGCAGACAAACAGCTCACTCCATTTTGAGCCATCCCCTGCTTGACTTGAAGAACTCGTCTTACCGCTAAAGGCGGTCTGACTCTCCTTCGACCTTCCTCTGTGGATATCTGGACGGAAGCTCGTTGAGATCTGAGCCCTCGTGAATCCTACCCGCTGCTAGAACACCAGCCGGTTGCACTGGCCAACGACTTGACCACCTGTTACGACTTGACCACCTGTTACGACTTGACCACCTGTTGACCGTTAGCAGTACTTCGCGCTATTCAATCTATGGTTCAGGACAACCTAATCCGTTCGTCGTCAGGACAAGACAACAAGAACACAGCTAGCATTTCCAACATGTTTCAACACCATTGGAGTTAACAGTTAAACGTTTATTAAACACTAACAAATCCATTCCCAGAAATTTACAAAATGTCCACTGTCACTCTTATAGTGACCTCTCATTCCGACCTGACTCTCGCACTGACAACACGTTCAATGCTCCAAAATATTTGTCTCCTCAACATGAGTGAGACCTGCAATAATACAACAGTCTCTGCACTTGTTTAGTGCCAGTGACACTCACAGTTAAATTAATTCCACCGTCTCTGTTCTATGCTAAGTATACACTCATAATGATTCAAAGTCTCTGTTCTACGCTAAGTGGAACACTCATAATAATTCACATATGTTCTAGGTGAAATTGAATACTCACAATGATACAAAGTCTCTGAGTTATCAGAAGCTACCAGCTTCATAGTCAATTCTCTCCATGACTACATCTACTCTAAGTCACTGAAGTTTCGGTGAGAACACTCACAATTTATATATACGTCCCTAGTCTATGCTACTTGAACACTCACAATAATTCACAACCTATTCTAGGTAAACTTGAATACTCACAATGATTCAAAGTCTCTGAGTTATCAGAAGCTACCAGCTTCATAGTCAATTCTCTCCATGACTATATCTAGTCTAATTCACTGAAGTTTCGGTGAGAACACTCACGATTAATATATACGTCTCTACACATGTGGTGAGCTCTCCACGCTCTGCTAATGTCTCGATGGAATGATTGATATTCAATCTTCCGATGTAGGTGATTACACATATCTCCTAAATCTCATGATACTGTACCCACCTGATTCACAATCAAGTCCTTGCGATAATTGTAACACGAACATTTATCTGTTATTCATAGTACAGCCCTACTGTGCCTAGCTTAATCTGGCATCACAACTAATCACATCTAACTGTCCAGTGTCCAGGAAACTCACACAACTAACTTGAGGGGCTGTCACCCTCCAACTAACATAGCTACTAACTTTCTCACCAACCTAACTAGTTCACGGTACCGACTGTATTTCTACAGACGTCCGCATCTGAACACACTTCTGAATCGAATCAATTCAACCCTCCTCTCACCAACCTGACTTGCGCACACTGATCTCTTAACAGTCACCTCTCAGTTTTCTCCTTTGTTCACTAACCTCTGGCTTTTTCCCTGCCCCCGTGATTCTTGCTTACTCACACCCTTCTCGAGCCCTTGAACACCTATCAGCTCTGCTTCCTAATTATCCCCCCTTTGTTTACATTCTGCCCTTCACTCACTAATTTCCTATCGCTGCTATCTCCTGTTTCAAACTTACTATTGCTATAGCCTGTTTCCACCATACCCCTTCTATACCCTTTTTCACTGCAAACGAATCAAAATCCATAATTGCTCAACCGCCCGTGCCAGTGGAATCATCCGAATTACTAACTCATCTCTCAAACAAAGAAAGGTAACTGTAGTCCCCATTGTAGCAGTCTCAGCACACGCCAAAAGACATAAGGCGAATCCACCCAGAAAGTGAACACAGTCAACTGTTCCCTGTCATATGATATCATCCTTCATCGTAAACAATTGGGACATCGAAACATGATCAAAACGGATGAATCACACAGCTCACAGTGTGCACAGAGCACTTAACTCAGTAGCTCCTGCAACAAGCCGGACTTGGAATATGAGGAAGCTGCAACAATGAACACCCTTCAGACATAGCCTTCAATGGTTCCTGCCGCCTATCCACCATATACCATGGAAGTTCACGTCCTCCCGAAAATGATGATCGTCATATTGAGAACAAAAATGTATAGAGCTTGATGATGTTAGGACATTGTTCTTGACACCAACTGAACATATAAACACACAGGTAGTTGTCGAATTATCCCCGTCACACATCAAACAACAGACCTTATGATTAGCGTACGGCAGGTCTAGGGATATATGATGAACCATTATTGATTATTATTATTATCTTATAGGTTATTGATTATCTTTCCATTAATGTTTACGCCTGGCATCTCTGTGATGTTTTGAAAGATTTGCTCATTGTATAGATTTAACAAAGCTTGGTGATAGGATGCAAGATATATTAGCACAGTTGAAAACTGAAACAAAATACACTGGACAGAAAATAACCGTTATGTTAGCTATATCTTAAACCGTGATAAAATTTGAAACATGTTTTTAATTGAAGATAATTAAATCTGAGGCAGATATTAATTGTTTTGTTTACTCTACATTTTTGTTTAGCACAAAAACAGGTACATTAAATAGGATAACAGAAATGAAAGAGAAACAATAGAAATATGGATTTATAGAAGAATTGGTTGGATGGAAAAGATTAAAAAAAATAATGAAATCTTGAAGTAGTTTAAAATGATGGAAGAACTATTAAAGACATTTCTAGCAAGAAAGGTTATTTATTTTAGACGTGAAGAGACATACTAGCGTACTGAAAGGTATCATTGTATTAATAATGCACAGAACATTATCATGGAGAGAAATATATAGGGTACATAGGCAGAGGCTCGTAAAGCCTGATGGTAACACCACCTGGTGGACTGGGTGAATCAATTGTAAACAATGTACTACCAGGGCAAGAAACAGAACAAAATGGTTGGTATATCTACTAATCAGGTGTGGGTATATATTGAGTCTGGCAAGCAAAATGGTCAAGATAGCCAAACTTTGATGTTTGAGCTGACACAAAACAATGAAAATATAATAATATTTAACTCGTGTGATGAATATAAAGTACAGAACTGAATTAAAGGTGTTATATTTTTTTTTGTTTCAGGGTGATGCAGGCCTAACTGGCAGGAAGATCATCGTTGACACCTATGGCGGATGGGGAGCACATGGAGGTGGGGCTTTGTCTGGGAAGGATGGGGCCAAGATTGATCGTTGTGGTTCCTACGCTGCACGCTGGGTGGCCAAGTCATTAGTGAAAGCAGGCCTCTGTCGGAGGGTCTTGGTTCAGGTAATAATATATTACTGTTAATTTATCTACATTGCTGTGTTTTTTTGTTCTTTAACCCTAACCCTAAACCTAATTAGTTATTAGCTTATTTTATTAACTTAACCTTATTAGTTGTTAACTTAATTGGTTAGGCATTAGGGTCTCTCAGTGCACAAAGTTCACTGTTGGCATTAGGGTCTCTCAGTGCACAAAGTTTACTGTTGGCATTAGGGTCTCTCAGTGCACAAAGTTCACTGTTGGCATTAGGGTTTCTCAGTGCACAAAGTTCACTGTTGGCATTAGGGTCTCTCAGTGCACAAAGTTCACTGTTGGCATTAGGGTCTCTCAGTGCACAAAGTTCACTGTTGGCATTAAGGTCTCTCAGTGCACAAAGTTCACTGTTGGCATTAGGGTCTCTCAGTGCACAAAGTTCACTGTTGGCATTAGGGTCTCTCAGTGCACAAAGTTCACTGTTGGCATTAGGGTCTCTCAGTGCACAAAGTTCACTGTTGGGGCATTTGGGTCTCTCAGTGCATAAAGTTCACTGTTGGCATTAGGGTCTCTCAGTGCACAAAGTTCACTGTTGGCATTAGGGTCTCTCAGTGCACAAAGTTCACTGTTGGCATTAGGGTCTCTCAGTGCACAAAGTTCACTGTTGGCATTAGGGTCTCTCAGTGCACAAAGTTCACTGTTGGCATTAGGGTCTCTCAGTGCACAAAGTTCACTGTTGGCATTAGGGTCTCTCAGTGCACAAAGTTCACAGCTGGCATTAGGGTCTCTCAGTGCACAAAGTTCACTGTTGGCATTAGGGTCTCTCAGTGCACAAAGTTCACTGTTGGCATTAGGGTCTCTCAGTGCACAAAGTTCACTGTTGGCATTAGGGTCTCTCAGTGCACAAAGTTCACTGTTGGCATTAGGGTCTCTCAGTGCACAAAGTTCACTGTTGGCATTAGGGTCTCTCAGTGCACAAAGTTCACTGTTGGCATTAGGGTCTCTCAGTGCACAAAGTTCACTGTTTGTATCAGGGTCTCCCAGCGCACTAAGTTCACTGTTTGTATCAGGGTCTCTTATTGTACAAAGTTCACTGTTTGTATCAGGGTCTCTCATCGCACAAGGTTCACAGCTGGCATTAGGGTCTTTCAGTGCACAAAGTTCACTGTTGGGGCATTTGGGTCTCTCAGTGCACAAAGTTCACAGCTGGCATTAGGGTCTCTCATCGCACAAATTTCACTGCTTGCATTAGGGCCTTTCAGTGCACAAAGTTCACAGCTGGCATTAGGGTCTTTCAGTGCACAAAGTCCACAGCTGGCATTAGGGTCTTTCAGTGCACAAAGTCCACAGCTGGCATTAGGGTCTTTCAGTGCACAAAGTTCACAGCTGACATTAGGGTCTTTCAGTGCACAAAGTCCACAGCTGGAATTAGGGTCTTTCAGTGCACAAAGTTCACTGCTTGCATTATGGTCTTTTAGTGCACAAAGTTCACTGCTTGCATTAGGGTCTTTCAGTGCACAAAGTTCACTGCTTGCATTAGGGTCTTTCAGTGCACAAAGTTCACTGCTGGCATTAGGGTCTCTCAGTGTACAAATTTCACTGCTGGCATCAGGGTCTCAGTACACTAAAGTTCACTGCTAACTAATATGGTGGATAGGTAGCTAGAACCATTGAGGCATAGCCTGAAAAGTGTTCCTTGTTGCAGTTTTCTCATATTCCAAGTCCAGCTTGGTGCCGGATCTACAGAGTTTAGTGCTTGTGCACACTGTGAGGTGTGTCTCTCATCCGGACTGTGTTTCGATATTCCAATTGCTTATGATCAATGATGAATTCAGCTGCGTTCACTTTCAGTGCCACTTGGCCTTATGTCTTTTGGTGTGTGCTGTAACTGCTATGATGGGAACTGCAGCTTTGTATCCTTCAATGAGATGAGATGTTAATTTGGTTGATTCCACTGGCACAGGCAGTTGATCAATTATGGATTTTAATTCATTTGCAGTAATACTGGGGCCTTCGACTAACCATAACCAAAACCAGTTATTGCATTTCTTGTGTAATCTGTAGCAATACAAGTCATCGTATTCTTTGAGAGTATAACCAAATAAGAAGAGTTCATTGCTTGGTTACATATATTGTTCTTTCTTTTCTTTTCACTTTCTCTTGGTATCATTTCAGATGTCAAGGGAGATACAAAGTTCTAGTCCTTGCCTTCCTGGCAGCCTCAACCATTGTTAATTGCTGCTGTTGTAGTGTTTCTTGGATGTTATCATTCCATCTTGCTCTGAGTCTACCACCAGCTCTTCTTTCATCTGCTATTTTAATATATGTTTTGTGTGATGAGATATCTCTTGGCTTTGGCTTTCTTTTCAGATAAGCAAACCACTTGTTGTTTCTGTAGGTAGTTTAAGTTTGATTCAATGCCCAATCTCTCTCTTATAATGTCATTTCCAATTCTGTCTCTTCTGGTCATTCCGGGTGCTTTTCTCAAACATCTCATCTCTGTGGTGACTAACTTTTCTCAAACATCTCATCTCTGTGGTGTCTAACTTTTCTCAACATCTCATCTCTGTGGTGACTAACTTTTCTCAAACATCTCATCTCTGTGGTGACTAACTTTTCTCAAACATCTCATCTCTGTGGTGTCTTAACTTTTCTCAAACATCTCATCTCTGTGGTGTCTAACTTTTCTCAAACATCTCATCTCTGTGGTGTCTAACTTTTCTCAAACATCTCATCTCTGTGGTGTCTAACTTTTCTCAAACATCTCATTTCTGTTGTTACTAACTTTTCTCAAACATCTCATCTCTGTGGTGTCTAACTTTTCTCAAACATCTCATCTCTGTGGTGACTAACTTTTCTCAAACATCTCATCTCTGTGGTGTCCAGCTTCCTTTTATGTTTATTTATGTGTGCCATGTTTTACACTGATAGCACAATGTAGAAATGAATCTACTCTGTATAAGTTTTTTTTTTTTCAGATGATAGGTAAAAAAAAAAGTAAATAGCCCCCATCCACGCCAAGTGGCGTATAGGGAATATGGTGTTAGGGACAATAGATTTTACAGACCTTCAGCGCATGATTTTTGGGGTAATGTGGTCGGTATTACGCCCGTGCTGCTTTACTTTCCCAGAAAAAAATCCGGTGCCCATTTAAGGCTGGGTGAACCCGGAAGCCGTCGTTTGGGATCAAACCCTACCTCTTGTCCTTAGATGATACTGTACCCATATTTGATATGTCTTGTTACATCAAATGTCTATTTTTTAATCCATTTTGCCGTATTCAGTAACTATTGCTCCCAGATATTTGAAATCTGCCACATGTTTTATAATGTATTATTCAACAGCTGTGTTTAACATCTGCTTTTGTTGCCATGACTCCAATTTTATCAGTGCTTATTTTCATATTATTAATTTTGCTTACATTATTCATGGACGACAGATGTTGTTGAAGTTCTGTTTGTTGTAAGTTATTAGGACTTAATCACCAGCAGAGAGTAGTACATTGATACCTACATATCTTGTTGATTTTTCATATTTGTATGTAGTTATGTACTTTGTCTTGTCCTCATATTTGTGTGAAGTTATGTATTTTGTCATGTCCTCATATTTGTATGTAGTTATGTATTCTGTCTTGTCCTCATATTTGTATGCAGTTATGTACTTTGTCTTGTCCTCATATTTGTGTGAAGTTATGTATTTTGTCATGTCCTCATATTTGTATGTAGTTATCTACTTTGTCTTGTCCTCATATTTGTGTGAAGTTATGTATTTTGTCATGTCCTCATATTTGTATGTAGTTATGTACTTTGTCTTGTCCTCATATTTGTGTGAAGTTATGTACTTTGTCTTGTCCTCATATTTGTGTGTAGAGTTAAATGTGAGGGACAGTCATTAAATAACTGAAATTTTATTTATAACATTTTTACATGAGAACTGACATAAAATGTTTGTGACGACTGATTCTATTGTTTTTCTACGTGGTTCCCCTGCTTCACAAACTTGTATATGTTCTGTAAAAAAAACTTGTTATTGTGGCCATCAACATTACACTACTTTCAATACTTTATCTGTAAACTTCTTGGAACCCACTGCTGCCCTCTTCCTTGACTTAAGATCACCATCATCTATTTTGTACACAGCTCCATGACTCATGTTGAATTATATAGCATTTTCATCAAAAACGACATGTTGCCACTGATTTGCTCCTTGATTTTCTGTTTCACTAGCTGGTTCCGGACCGTGTTTCAATATTCCGATTGCTTACGATGAATGATAATATCGTGTGATGAAGGACAGTTCAGCTGCGTTTTTTTTTTGGTGCCGCTTGGCCTTATGTCTTTTGGCTTGTGCTGTAGCTGCTATGATGGGGACTGCAGTTCCCTTTCTTTGATTGAATCCTTCAATGAGATGAGATGTTAATTCGGATGGTACCACTGGCGCGGGTGTTTGAGCAATTATTGATTTTAATTTGTTTGCAGTGATACGAGGCCTTTGACTAACCATAACCATAACTAGCTGGTTTCCTGCTCTATTGTTTATCATGTCACGCTAACTGGTCTTGCACATACTGTTTAATTGTTAAAAACCGTATATAAAGAGCCATTTAGTTTCCTGAAATAAGATTTTTCATTGTGCATACTTCTCCATGGTAGTATTTTCTGGTTGTTTCCAAAATGGAGGAATTATTTTTCTCAGGCTTGGTATAGAACCGTTGAACAGAGGTTTAACAAGCCGCTATCGTAAAAACGATTTTGTTAATGAAACGTAGACCTGATACAGAATGTGTAAATTAGCAGAAGATAATAGTCATTGTTTTTTTCGGCCCTAAAACAACAACAAAAATAGGATTCTGGAATGTACGAACAATGGCTGTGCCGACAAAACAAGCACAAGTCGCGGGCGAGATGGATAGATACGATTTAGATATTTTAGGATTAAGCGAAATGCGCTGGCTTGGAACAGGTAGGAAATCCTTGGATAATAAAATAGTAGTTTTTTCTGGAAGGGAAGATGGAAAACACCGTGAAGGAGTAGGCATAATGATGACAGATATAGCTGCAAGAAGTTTATTAGAATGGGAACCGGTAAATAGCTGTCTGATACGAACACGCTACAAAACAAAATATGGAAGACTTTCAATTGTTCAATGTTATGCGCCTACAAACGAAGCTGATGATGGAGTTAAGAACGATTTTTATAACTAACTACAACAACTTATAAACAAAATACCCAAACACGATCTTTTAATTGTAATGGGAGATTTCAACGCCAAAGTGGGAAAAGACAACGCAGGAGTAGAACATGTAATGGGGAGAGAAGGCTGTGATACTACAAGTCAGAATGGAGAAAGATTAATAGAATTATGTTTAATAGAAAATTTAGTTATAGGTGGAACATTATTTCCACAAAAATATTCACAAAACAACATGGATATCTCCTGATGATAGAACCTCAAATCAAATTGATCACTTATGTATTAAACAACAATTCAGATCATCATTAATAGATGTAAGAGCATACAGAGGTGCTGATGTTAATAGTGACCACAACCTCTGCATTGGGAAAATAAGATTAGAATTTAAAAGCCAACAGAAGAGATCAACTACACATAAAATTGATAGTCGTAAACTGAAAGATGAAGCGATCAAGAAAATGTTAACATAGAACTAAGTAATTGTTATGCAGCACTCTGTGAAATAGACTTAGATATCAATGAGATGTGGGACTCACAGAGCAAAATACTAAAGACAGCAGCAGAAGTAAGTGCCGGACTGAAGAAAATGGAAAAACGAGCTTGGATTTCAGACACCACATGGAAATATATCAAAGAAAGAAGAGAAGCAAAGAGAGCCATGACTAATGCAAAGACAGACCTTGGAAAGGACTGTCAGCTTTATATTAAAAACAGGACTACAGATCTGACCTCATGAACCAAAGACCAAATGGAAGGCCTCCCCTACCAGGATGTGGTGGGGGCAACAGGTGGAGCTGTTACACTAATTAAAAAAACACTCCATATGTCCAATGACGGGACAGATTATGCAAGTAAGAGCAGCTTTTAAAGATGTATCCACGAGGAAGGAAACCCCAAAGACAAACCACTGTTGCCTAGCAGTTACCGTCGGGAGAAGGAAAGGCTAGGGGAGAACACCCAAACAAAAACCACAGGCAGGATGGGCCAAACAGCCCTGGTCAGCATCTACCCTACCATAAGGAAAACTCCTACGTCAGACTAAGATCAAGCCTGCCGAAAATGGACTGTGTCATCCACAGTGCAGGTAATGCTGAAAAATCAAGGTATACATGTATATATGAGTACTGATCATGCAACTAGTTCATCTTGTGTTATGATGTTGTTCTACCCATCCATCATGAAACAAGACAAATAGACTAGTATGCATGATCACAAGACTTGGACGCTGAAAACGAATTATTCTCCTCACATTTGTATATTCTCCTCACATTTGTACCTAGAGTTAGATATAATATCGCTTCTTCATATTTGCATATAGAGTTACATTTCTCGCTTCTGTCATGTAATATATATATATATATATGATTGTTTTACAGAAGAATGTTGAGAATACCATGGACAACTAAGAAGAGTAATGAAAACGGCCTCTGAAAGAGGCCAAAGCAAAAAGAGAGCTAATTTCCAATATACGGAAGAAACAATCAGCATTTTTTGGCCATGTAATGAGAAGAGAACAGCTGTAATATATTGTAAAAAAACTGGGAAAATTGAGGGATGAAGAGATAGAGGGAAGCAAAGAGAAAAGATACCAGACAGCTTAAGAGACTGGCTTGGCAGAAGGTCAACAACAGAAATGATAGATAACTGTCATGATCGAAAGTTGTTGAGAGACATGATCACCTACGCCAGCAGGCCTGGTACTTGATGATGATCATATATATATATATATATATGTAGAGATAACATGCTTGCCTCTTTCTCACATATTATACGCAGACTTATGTGCTTGTTCCCTCCTCACATAATAAATATAGATTGCCTATTCCATGGGGATAGCAGAACCCTTGTCTGTGACAGTCTTCAGCTTTGGTACATCCAAGAAAAGCGAGGTGCAGCTACTGAAGATCATCAAGGAGAACTTTGACCTTCGGCCTGGTAGAATTGTCCAGTAAGTGTTTTTTGCTGTTCGGAATTAACTCTGAATTTTTTTTTTTCGGTTTCTGTTTATATTTCCTTCTATTTCGGTTATTTTTTTTGCTTTCACTCTCTGCTAGTGGGGAAAAAAAAGGGTGAAAGGGAAAAAAAAAGATATTGTTACATCTTTACATAAGTGAAACAACACAATTGAACGACGTTTAGGCTCAATAAGCTTTCAGCAAGAGCAGTGGACAACACACAACCAATGTGTAAGCAGATAAACTTAACGCTACATAGTAACATAATATCTTGCTGCTTGCTTGCATTTGCCTAATGACTAAAGGAGTACACCTCTTCATCATCCACCCTTAAAAGGACATTAAGTGGGCGTGTCTGTGTTGTGTTGTGGTTTGCAGTATAACTGTGATATTTGCACCTTTCGGCCCAACACATCGACTTCAGCTTGACATTTTTGAGTAGCAGGTTGCCTTCCCTCTTCGATCCCTGCTCACTTGGCCAGACTAGACAGGTCAATCTGTTATTAGAGGCACCGTGGAGCAGGGTCTGGATGGTTCTGTTTCACCGATCCTGGCACAAGCCATCAGCTATGGTCGCTGACAATTTCCAGCTCTGGTACTAAAAATGACAATAAGATAAAAAATGAGTGAAAAAGAAACTTCTCTGCAATGCTTGCTTGTGGTTAAATCACAAAGGAAGTGCGCTTAGGAGTGACTTGGTTAAAACGTGGGCCGGAAAACCATGAGGTCATGAGAGAAATGCTTGGCTAGGAGTGGTGAGAGAAAAAAACATTTGTGGACATAGATGACATATTGAAGTCATGCAATTAATATAGTTTATATGATAATTCGGGGACCGGATACTCTAGAGTATAGAACCGTTGATCAGAGGTTTAACAAGCCATTATCGTAAAAATGCTTTTGTTAATGAAACGTAGACCTGATACAGAATGTGTAAATTAGCAATAGTGATAGTATTTTCGATCCTAGTTATGGAAATCAAAACTCATGAACACAAACAGAAAACTTAGACTATTCAAATCAAATGTAATATCTACCCTTACGTATGCATGTGAGAGCTGGAAAACAATAAAGTTGAATGCATTTGAAAATAAATGTCTAAGGAAAATACTTGGTATAGTGTGGAATGAATTCAAAACAAACGAAGAAATTAGAGAAATCACCAATCAACCACTAATATCTTCATTAATCAAGAAAAGACAATGGTCATATGTTGGACATGTGATGAGAAGAGATAATAACCGTATAACAAAGCAAGCCTTCATGTGGGAAATAACAGGTAAGAGGAAAAGAGGCCGACCCAGAGAGACACTGAGAAGAACATTGATCAGAGAGGCAAGAGCAGCAGGAATCGGCTTCCTCAATGAGATGGAGTTGCTTGCACAGAACAGAGACAAATGGCGAGTTTTGATAAAATATCTTTAGAAGGATTGAAAACTGCTAGAATAAAAATTTAGGTAAGAGAAAGAGTATCTGGGTTTACGCCCTATGGTCCGGCTATGGCTCGAAAGGTCAATAGATAGATAAATGGTCTAGATGGTAAGATGTCAGCCTCTGGACAGGAAGGTCCCGGGTTCGTTTCCCACCAGAGGCGGTGTGAATTTTTAAAAAAAATGAAACCAGTGGTTTCTTTGTGGCTTTATCCTCCCCCCAGGTTTCTGAACAGTGAGATCTGATACCAGCAATCTCTCGGAAAATGGCAAATAACAGGATATTATCACTATGCACTTGCACATGTTCAAGCATCCTTGGCAGTTTAAAGTAAAAAAGAATAGGCCAAAAATGGTTGCTGTCCAGTCAAACATTGTTAAGCAAATTTGCCCATCCATGCTGAAGACGGGTTGTTTTGATGTCAGCGATGACCAAGGAAATTTCTCTGGCCACAGCTTTTAAAAAAAAGCAGGGGGGAAAGACCAATTTCTTGAAATTTTATGATATTTTTCGCAACATAAGAGATCATATCTCACAAAATTTTTTTGGGGGGAAGAAATATTACATTAATAGACACAAATCCAACATTTAGGGGTTACCAGAAGTAGTAATTAAGAAGGTACACAGAAGGGGGGGGGGGGGGATGTATGACAATGGCGTGATGTCAAATTTGTGTTTAGATGCTATAATGTTTATGATGGCATCATAATCTAGAGTTTTAATCACCATCTACAGAGTCAATCTACACACTCTATGACCTACTTGAAAAGGAAGTACGGCTCTCAGTATGTCATTATCAAATGAGATTAGCATGGAACCTAACCATATATAACCTGATAAGGATAAATTGGTTGAATTTACAATACAAAGATAAACTACAGAAAAAGAAGATGGAATGGATACGCATTAGGAAAACCTGATGTCCGCATAAACAGACAGGCTTTGCCATGGCGCTCACAGGGAAGGAGAAAACAGGAAATGCTTAGAAATATGTGAAAAAGTTAAACTATTAAATCATTTCCCCCCAAGGACATAGGCTTGTATTGGATGGTAATTTAAATCGAATTCCAGGAATATGGTAATTTGGAGAGAACATGTTTGTTTACTCTGCTCCCAAAAGAAGCTTGATGAACCATTATTGATTGATTGATTTGTTATAGAGTCGTCTTGTTCTTTGTTCTTTATATAGTGGCTAGTACTTCAATGATCACAACACACAATATGATATATAATAGACTTGCACATAAGTCTCTCTTCAATGTTCAACTATTAATGTTTATTGGAATGGAACATTGTTTATCAACATCTTCATTTTCTTACAAACTTGTGAGTCTACTTACGACATGAAGAATATATGAAACACAATGGAACACAATTCTTGGACACTTGTAAAACAACTTCTACTGATAACTTCTCTAGTGTCTTAATAATCTATTACTGACTTATGACTGTAACTTGTAGATTTCTAACTGTTCTTACTAACTCCATCAAAACTTATTACTACACTTCCAACTTAACTTTCTAACTGTTCTGACTCTAACTGTTAACTGGCTAACTGCCTTTAGCAGTTCGGCCGAAGCCGTTTTAACTGAACGAGCCTACATCCTAACTGCTCTTCTGGTCTTCCGAATTCTGTGTCTTAAACTGTTGTGCAAAACCTTAAGTACTCACACAACTCTCTTCTACCTGAGGCTCAGCAGCCAATCAGCTGCTGCTGAGTGCCCCTGCGACCCTTATGATCACAAGTGTTCGTCACTTACGTTTACGTGTCCAGTGTCCACTATCTGTGACTCACACCTGGACTTTCCCAAATTTGGGCAAAGCATCCTGTTTCCCCGAATCTCTACGACCTATTTGGAATAACATTACCTCATGACACTGGCCTCTCCTGGTAGCTAATTACCTGGCAGAGTAACACCATGAGTTTAGTGCATGGTATCATGTGATGGTCATTTACAATAACAACTAACTTGCATGGACAATCGTGGAGATTTGACAATACGTCACGAGGTCGATGCGTGATGGTCATCCTCACAACAACTGGTTGTATGTGTCATTCCACTATTCTGGACCTCTCCTTCGGTGCGTATCACTACCCACCCTCTACAACAGGTGAGTGGGGATCATGGAAAATCCCATCGCTTTGTCCAATTACTCTGTACCTCACTCCTTCCTCTAGGTTACTACCCTTCTCCTATAACCTCTACTGTAACTAACTTCTGACTCACTAGTGATACTGAAATACCATCATTATAGTTAAATCTGCTGGTCGCCACTATATGATACTGTCATCGTCTATTCATGGAGCGGTAACGACTAAATTACCTGCTCTCTCTATGCTTCCTTAGCTTACTCTGTTACATATTCCTCCCTTATTACATATCAGATTTATTTCTAAGTAAATAAATCTTAGTATCATCTACATAAAATAGTAACAGAGTTATATGGAACATCAATAATATATGACTATTAATCATAATAGTCAATCAAAAATTCTAAGTTACCTAAAAAAAATTCAGTACAATGTTCCTCTAAATAATTGTCACCATACAACATTCATTCTTTAATAATACATAAGCATCAACACAATCTAGGAGACAATAAGGTACTGAGCAATAAAACTTATTTGTAACCAAAAAACTTTAACATTTCCAAGGGACTTAATTTTGAAAATATGTCCAGTTGTGTCCCTTGAATGAGTAACTCAACCATTTACTATAATGCAAGTCTTATTGAAAATGTTAACTAATTCTTGACAATGACTGTTTGTCAGCTTCTTGAGGCTACATCACAGGCATCACCAGACATCTGTCGACTGGCATCTGTGATCCCAATATCCTATAAATAAACTCATAAGACAAACCATGTACAACACGCATTTGTAAGGTATTAATAAAACATTAAACATTATCTTCAACCTTTTACAAATGAAACCTCTGACAGACTGTCAAAGAAGTCTGAAATAAAAATATTCATGATAAAAATTTTCACATATTTGCTCAATTCACATAGAACATATATGACCATACGTAGACAATTCACATATCTCCGGAGACTACAAATCACAAACAACACTTAGTTTGAGCAACAATATATCAATCTACATACATATATACTTCAGACTTATTTACATCATACTCTTTCTCTGAGCCTCATTTCTCTATATATTATATGACTTCTTGTAAGTCATCATCAATCAATAATTTCTGGAACTCTCTCTCAAGCTCCAGATTAATTACCCATGAGTCCATCCTTTAGACTCATTTCTCCTGATACTCTTCTAGTATCATCTTAGACTCAAGATCAGAATTATCTGGACACCGTCCACTTGACAGTATCTATCAGTCATATTCATTTATTCGACTCAGATATTTCTATTTACATCTCATACTCACAGGACTACCATTTAGTCTCTATAACTTCTGGAAACTCTCTCTCAAGTTCCATTTCTCCTTATATAACCTTTTACGAGTTACCACTCTGGTTACATGTTTCACATGAGTCTCCTCTAGACTCACTCTTACTTTCTTATGTAACCTTTCTGAGTTATCACTCAGTTACATAATTTCACATGAGTCTCTTCTAGACTCCTTTTCTCATGATACTTCTCCTAGTATCACATTTATAACCTAATTCTTTAGGTCTCAATAAGCACAGGTTATCATCACCTTGCTTCTCACTTCTCATTCTTCAACAACTCTTAACTTTCAATAACACTCTCATCTCCTTGCTACACACTTATATTGGTCAGTTGTTCCTTGGATTACCATCCAACTTCGCAAGTTTAAGAACTCTGACCAACTCGTAGTTAGTACCATATGTTTCGCATTGGTAACTCTTAACTTCTAGTTCTTCTGAGGTAGTCTCTATTTCCTCAGCTCTCTTGTCTTCTATATTCTCTTGACACTACTATCATCTCTAGACATTCTCTATAAATCATCTCTCGTCTTCTATATTCTCTTGACACTACTATCATCTCTAGACATTCTCTATAAATCATCTCTCGTCTTCTATATTCTCTTGACACTATTATCATCTCTAGACATTCTCTATAAATCATCTCTTGTCTTCTATATTCTCTTGACACTACTATCATCTCTAGACATTCTCTATAAATCATCTCTTGTCTTCTATATTCTCTTGACACTACTATCATCTCTAGACATTCTCTATAAATCATCTCTTGTCTTCTATATTCTCTTGACACTATTATCATCTCTAGACATTCTCTATAAATCATCTCTTGTCTTCTATATTCTCTTGACACTACTATCATCTCCAGACATTCTCTATAAATCATCTCTTGTCTTCTATATTCTCTTGACACTACTATCATCTCTAGACATTCTCTATAAATCATCTCTTGTCTTCTATATTCTCTTGACACTACTATCATCTCTAGACATTCTCTATAAATCATCTCTTGTCTTCTATATTCTCTTGACACTACTATCATCTCTAGACATTCTCTATAAATCATCTCTTGTCTTCTATATTCTCTTGACACTATTATCATCTCTAGACATTCTCTATAAATCATCTCTTGTCTTCTATATTCTCTTGACACTACTATCATCTCCAGACATTCTCTATAAATCATCTCTTGTCTTCTATATTCTCTTGACACTACTATCATCTCTAGACATTCTCTATAAATCATCTCTCGTCTTCTATATTCTTTTGACACTACTATCATCTCTAGACATTCTCTATAAATCATCTCTTGTCTTCTATATTCTCTTGACACTATTATCATCTCTAGACATTCTCTATAAATCATCTCTTGTCTTCTATATTCTCTTGACACTACTATCATCTCTAGACATTCTCTATAAATCATCTCTTGTCTTCTATATTCTCTTGACACTACTATCATCTCTAGACATTCTCTATAAATCATCTCTTGTCTTCTATATTCTCTTGACACTATTATCATCTCTAGACATTCTCTATAAATCATCTCTTGTCTTCTATATTCTCTTGACACTACTATCATCTCTAGACATTCTCTATAAATCATCTCTTGTCTTCTATATTCTCTTGACACTACTATCATCTCTAGACATTCTCTATAAATCATCTCTTGTCTTCTATATTCTCTTGACACTACTATCATCTCTAGACATTCTCTATAAATCATCTCTTGTCTTCTATATTCTCTTGACACTACTATCATCTCTAGACATTCTCTATAAATCATCTCTTGTCTTCTATATTCTCTTGACACTACTATCATCTCTAGACATTCTCTATAAATCATCTCTTGTCTTCTATATTCTCTTGACACTATTATCATCTCTAGACATTCTCTATAAATCATCTCTTGTCTTCTATATTCTCTTGACACTACTATCATCTCTAGACATTCTCTATAAATCATCTCTTGTTTGTCAATTCTGAGTTCTCTTAACTCCAGGTACACTAAGACTTCTGCGTCTGTAAATAGCGTCCTCTCAACTCGACTCAAGCCTTAATTAAGCCGATGTAAACATGGTTATCACCATTTTTTATTCGTTACTTCGGGTGACTCACTCCCCAAGTGGTCACCTATATGGCTTAACTACATTCTGGCTTCTCATTAGTCAGTCATCACAGGTAAACTTAACTCTTTATAATTTATTTCCTGCTTACATAGTATACATTAACTTCTCTTATTGAAGCGTAGACCCGTTTAGTCTCCTTCTTTCAAGTTCCACCTATTTCTTATTGAATCATAAGACCCGTTTAGTCTTATACAAGTTCCATCTAATTCTTATTGAAGCGTAAGACCCGTTTAGTCTCATACTTGAATCACATCTTCTCCTATGATTTTTTCTTTGCTGGCTAAATCTAAAGTTCCATTCATTGTCGTAAGATCCTTCTTAAGTCAATATAATTAATCCTCTGTCCTCTGTTGGCTAGTACTTCAATGAAAATATTTATGATCTGTCACTGGATATCACCTCTTCCACCAGATCTCACAAATGCCCTTTTCCGTTAGACCAATACTCTGTCTCCGTATATACACACAGGCATTAATTCTACCTTACCTTCCCATGAATGTGGATACTTCATCCGATCAAGCCTGGAAGTTATATTCTTTAGGTCTCTCCAGTTCAGTGTTAAGTCTGCAAATTCTCTACACTCTCCCTCCGTCCTCTTAAGTTTGATGGCAGGTTTATCGTCAGTCGCAGTTCGTTCAGTGTTACGGTTGTGGGGTCTACTGTGGTTGCCATGTTTCCTATAATACCTACCTCTCCCTTCTATTGATAGAACAACAATTAAAATTTATTATATGTTATATTACATGTACTAATTATCAGCACTTTATGAGCTCTACTCTGGCCTCGGTTTCTGGAATAAATAGAAATTATTATTAATTTCCTGTGGAATAAAAACAATGTAGTATAAAAATGATTATTTAATCTTAAATCTCCCTGTGGAATAAACAACAATGTAGTATTTCAAACACTAATTAAAGAATACATCCAGTACAATTTAAAAATGGTTACAGAACAATATAACATATGGTATGTCACCTTTACCAATAATAATATTTTAAAATTACTTATTTTGTTAAACCAAACTACATAACAGTACTATTTAAAAAAATTCAACCAGCTGTTTAAAAAAATGGTTTACAATCAATTGCTGGTATGTCAAATCACCAATAATAGTATTTAAAAATTAATTATTTAACCAAAATACACAACTTAATTAACTATTTAATACATTAATTTTTAATTACCTAATTAACTTAATTAAATTTAATAACCAACTACTTAATAACTTAATAAATTCTAATTAATTAATTATTGTTTCTCAGCTGTGCTGACGATCGGTCTTCTTTCCTTCTGGTCACCTACTGTCTAATGTTAATTTATGTCTTAATTTCTAACACAAGTGAATGGCCATTGTAATATTTATCTATTAACACTCTTACTTGTTACTTGTCTTGTTTCTCTAAATAAAGACTACACCACTTGAAATTATTAATTATCAATCACAATTCACAATTTTTCCTCAATAAATTGCCACATGAGAAAATTCGACACATGTTCGACAATTACAAATGTGTCGGGAGTTATCTGACGATGACGATATTCTGTTGAGAGTTATGCCTCTTCCTGAATACTTTCAAAATAAACACTGTGGTGGGTCACAGTTCAAAGGTCGGACTCATTGATGAACTTTGAATCTCAGGTGGACGAAACAATGATTTGTTGCAACTTGAGCTATGACTTGATACCAACAAAACAGGTAATATTGACTGACAATTGACAATCTCTTGGCTGGTCAGATTTAATGCTGACTAAAATTTTAGTGCCTCTCTTAGACACTTGACACAGGTAAATTTCAGACTTGTGTTACACAAACAGCGTAATTTGACTTTTTGACCTGAAGGACAGGTATTCTTGATTGGTAAAATTACAATCTCAGCTGGCAGGAGTGCAACACAGGTAGAATTGTGGTCGTGTTGAACTTTTGACCCGGTAGACGGTACACGGTGATTTCTCCATGATTTCTAAGTTGAAGACTGGGCAGGCTTTTTTTATTCTTCCATTAACTTTCTGTCATTCATTTATTTGATTTCTCTCCGCGACAACTCAGGTTCGTGCTGTGTCTCGGACACCAAGTTAATAAATGTTATAGAGTTGTATATTATCTTGTATAGTCTCTTGAATGACACACATCACATTACATTGATGTTACTACATGTAACTGATAAGATCATGACAGAGTCGTTCCTTTAATATATAATGATATTCACGTTTATTGAATTCTACTGGCACACATGATCTATAGTCTTGGATGCAATGTTTCATTCATTTCACACAATTTGTTATAATCTATCTACTTACGACATGTAAGATGAATATATGAAACACAATGGAACACAATTCTTGGACACTTGTAAAACAACTTCTACTGATAACTTCTCTAGTGTCTTAATAATCTATTACTGACTTATGACTGTAACTTGTAGATTTCTAACTGTTCTTACTAACTCCATCAAAACTTATTACTACACTTCCAACTTAACTTTCTAACTGTTCTGACTCTAACTGTTAACTGGCTAACTGCCTTTAGCAGTTCGGCCGAAGCCGTTTTAACTGACTCAGTCTACATTCTACTTCTTCTAATTCTCTGGCTTGACTTAACTTAAACTGTTCTGCATCACCTTAAGTATTCAACCACTCACTTCTTCTTGCGAGCTAGTGACCAATAAGATCCTCGCAAATTGACCACTCGCAATGTGATCTAGTCACTTCGTCTGTGACCAACACCCAACTTTCCCAAATTTGGCAAAGCATCCTGTTTCCCCGAATCTCTACGACCTATTTGGAATAACATTACCTCATGACACTGGCCTCTCCTGGTAGCTAATTACCTGGCAGAGTAACACCATGAGTTTAGTGCATGGTATCATGTGATGGTCATTTACAATAACAACTAACTTGCATGGACAATCGTGGAGATTTGACAATACGTCACGAGGTCGATGCGTGATGGTCATCCTCACAACAACTGGTGCGTATCACTACCCACCCTCTACAACAGGTGAGTGGGGATCATGGAAAATCCCATCGCTTTGTCCAATTACTCTGTACCTCACTCCTTCCTCTAGGTTACTACCCTTCTCCTATAACCTCTACTGTAACTAACTTCTGACTCACTAGTGATACTGAAATACCATCATTATAGTTAAATCTGCTGGTCGCCACTATATGATACTGTCATCGTCTATTCATGGAGCGGTAACGACTAAATTACCTGCTCTCTCTATGCTTCCTTAGCTTACTCTGTTACAGATTGAGTGCTATAAAACTGTCAACTTTTTCAAATGCAAAAACATGAATACTGCTTGTTGATTTGTCCATATTTATTCATGTTTCTCTTTCATTATTTCTTTCCCTCTAGAGACTTAAACCTGAGGCAGCCCATCTTTCAACAGACAGCTTGTTATGGCCACTTTGGCCGTGAAGAATTTCCTTGGGAGGTTGCTAAAGAATTATCTTGTTAAATAGAGGATAAACATTTATATTGGCCTCACTAAACAGCTGCTATACTAGTCTACTCAGCAGCTAATATATGAATCCACTCAACAACTAATATATCAATCCACTCAACTGCTTATATATGAATCCACTCAATAGCTAATATATGAATCCACTCACCAGCTTATATATGAATCCTCTCAAGAGCTGCTATAGGAATCCACTCAACAACTAATATATCAATCCACTCAGCTGCTTATATATGAATCCACTCAATAGCTAATATATGAATCCACTCACCAGCTTATATATGAATCCTCTCAAGAGCTGCTATAGGAATCCACTCAACAACTAATATATCAATCCACTCAACAGCTGCCATATGAATCCACTCAACAGTTACTATATGAATTTACTCAACAGCTATTGTGTGACTCCATTCACAGATACCATATTAATCCAATTCAGGCATGTGTTGAGAAGAGACAACTAGAGAATTCCACAATAGGCGCTTAGGCCCAAAATAGTTTGACAAAACAGCGAACAGCTGTAATAGACTGTGACAACTGGGGAAATTGAGGGATGAAAAGATCAGGAAGAAACATCAGGATATAGAAAGAGGGAGACCTAGAAAGACACTGAAAAGAACACTGATATGAGAAACAAAGTTAGCAGGCATAGACTCATCTGATAAGATCAAACATCATGCCCCTAATATAGATGAATTGTGAAAAATTATAGGGCCCTATGTGACTTCTAGCGCCACTGGAAGGATTGAGACCAAGATATTGCTCCAACTAAGAGTTGCTGTTGTGAACCACGATACTAGATAGCTTGGTATCATGGCATGGAAAACAGTCAACAATAGAATTGATATGATGCATGTTGGATAGATGATTGTGGGATGGACATGATCGCCTACGCCAACCGGTACGGCACATGATGATGATGATTATGAACCAACCAATAGTTATATTTTTCTCATCAGTAGCTACTATATGATTCCATTCAACATCCACTATGTTTCCAGTTAATATTTACCATATTTTTCCACTCAGCATTTCCTATACATCCAACCAACATCACTTAGGTGCTATTATATGACTTGATGCAGGTACTATTCATCATCATCAAGTGCCGTCTCCGCAACGAAGGTTGGCGGCTACCATGGAACGCCATTCCACTCTGTTTCTTGCTTTGATGGTGCAGGTTGTCATAGATTGACTTGTCCATCTTTTGATGTTACTCATCCATGTTAGTCTTGGTCTACCTCTGCCTCTTTTACCTTGTAAGGAACTATTATATGTTTCAACTATGTAACTGTTATATCACTTATGCTATTTGGCACTGTGCACCTCATTCTTGACAATAGAAACTAAAAATGAGTTCTTGAATGTTATGTAGAACTAGTCATCAAATATGTATGTGAGTCATGGACAATACGACAACAGACTAGAGAATCACTGGAGGCTGTAGAAATGTGGTTTTACAGAAGAATATTGAGAATACCATGGACACCAAAGAAGAGTAATGAAAAAGTTATGAAAGAGACCAAAGCAAAATGAGAGCTAATTTCCAATTTTAGGAAGAAATGGTGATCATTTTCTGGCCATATAATGAAGATGGAACAGCTGTAATATATTGTGACGACTGGGGAAATTGAGGGATGAAAAGATAGAGGGAAGCAAAGAGAAAATATACCAGACAGCTTAAGAAAATAGCTTCGCCGAAGGTCAACAATAGAAATGCTAAATAACTGTTGAGATTAGGAGTTGTGGGGAGACATGATCACCTAAGCTAGCAGGCATGGTACTTGATTATGATGATTTGGCACTTTTCAACATGTGCTGTATAGCTCCACTCAACAACTACTACATGGCTTTCTCCTTAACAAATGTTGAATAGTAAAGTTTCACTCAATATCTTTTGGTTAACTACTAGATGACTCCATTCAGCTACTACATGGCTCCACTCAACTGCTACATGACTCCATTCAGCTACTACATGACTCCATTCAGCTACTACATGGCTCCACTCAACTACTACATGACTCCACTCAACTGCTACATGGCTCCACTCAACTACTATATGACTCCACTCAACTACTTCATGGCTTCATTCAACTGCTACATGGCCTGACTCAACTACTACATGACTCCACTCAACTACTAAATGGCTCCAATCAACCACTACATGGATCCACTCAACTGCTAAATGACTCCAATCAGCTACTACTTGACTCCATTCAACTACTACATGACTCCATTCAACTACTTCATGGCCTCACTCAACTGCTACATGGCCTCACTCAACTATTACCCCACTCTGCTCAACTACTACATGGCTCCACTCAACTACTACCCCACTCTGCTCAACTACTACATGACTCCACTCAACCACTACATGGCTCCACTCAACTACTACCCCACTCTGCTCAACTACTACATGACTCCACTCAACCACTACATGGCTCCACTCAACTACTACCCCACTCTGCTCAACTACTACATGGCTCCACTCAACCACTACATGACTCCACTCAAGAAACACACAAAACAGTCTAAACTTTGAGATGGCCAAGCACAAGCAGCAAGTTCGACATTGTTATTCAAACAACGCAAGGTTTGGCTGTTGTATTGTTATTTGTTATGTATGACTTGTTACTGCTAATGTTATGTCCAGATACATAACTGCGTATCCCTGATTGTAGATCTGAACTCGATTTCTGTTATTATCTTTGTGATGTAATGTTGAGCATTTCATACATACACATCCAACATAAATATACACATACTCTTATGTGCACATACTCACACACACATATCTGTGCAATGTTGCCTCAAACTTAATTAATTCAAGAAGACTGTTTGAACTCTGAATTGTTTGAAGTCCGAATCCATTTTTTTCATTAGAAATATGGAAAGTAAAGTAATCCGTTTCCAGACCCATAATACCATCCTAATACCCATTATATTAACTTAAATAGCAAATGCACATTATTTAAGGTAAAGACTAAATAATAAATTATAACCTGAATATTGTAATATGACCTTTGGCATCTTGACAGACAGTTGGTAGCAAATATCATAATAAGTCCGTAGTCTGGTAAAGACATTAGTGTCTTATGCTGGATGTTGATTTACTGAATAGCTTCTCTCAAGGCTGAATCTGCCAATATGGACAGACAGATCCGACTGCAGAATGAACAAGATGTATTTGTAGTATCTGGCCTCATCTCCTTTCTCCTGCGCCTTTTGTCATCTGAATTTGACATTAGTACTGACTCAAAAGTTGCTGTGTCATTTTTTATTTTTTTTCTCTGAATACAATAATTAAATTGAATACGGTAACATGAATACAGTGACATGAATACAATAATTAAAATATGTAAATGCAATATAA
Source organism: Megaustenia siamemsis (assembly GCA_032433765.1). NCBI lineage: Eukaryota > Metazoa > Mollusca > Gastropoda > Stylommatophora > Ariophantidae > Megaustenia > Megaustenia siamemsis. Next base: position 70,233,890 of record JAVIAB010000117.1, read on the forward strand.
TATAAAGAAAATTGCATTTGCTGTAACTTTTAGGTGATATCTCAATAGACTGGCTAAGTGGAAATGAATGAGACAAAAAATAATAAATGAATATTATTATAGAGGGAAACTTTCGAGACGATAATCAGCGAATCAATTCAAAGGTCTGAATTGATTCGCTGAAGTGGAAGAGAAAGCCTACTGAAAGTTCCCTTCAATAAACACACCAAATATCTGGTGTTCTCTCTTTTTTTCTCTCTCTCTCTCTCTCTCCCTCCCTCCCTCCCTCCCTCCCTATTCTCCCTTTTAGCACTAATGATTGAGAGTTTTGGTTCACTTTCCCTCTTTTTTTAGAACTGCCCCAACTGTACTGCCTTCATTCTTTATAATAAGCTCTTTTTTCACTTCAATAGTCAATACCACAAATTTCCTCATAGATTCGTTGCTTTCACAATCATTTTGAATGCTACAGCTAATGGATAATAGTCATATGTGCTAATAGATAACAGTCATATGTAACCAAAACTCACTGGGAGGAACTAGGTAGTCTAGAGGTTTAGATGTTGGCCTCTGGACAGGAAGAACCCTTGTTCAGAACCCAACACAGGTGGTGAAAACAGAAAGTATTAATCTCGGGTTTCTTCATAGCCTAAAACTATAACTATTTGCAGCCTAGGTGCTGTCGGACGTTGTGAGCCTGAATTGTATTGTATTTGTGTCTACAGCTTTGGAAAGTGTCAGCAAATAGTGTGCTCAATAGTAAATACATCAAAAATATTAATCACATGCTTAATGTGAATACTGTACACATGGTTACTGTAACAATATTAGTGAATTACTTGTTTCAGTATTTGAATTTATTTATGTATATGCAAATATGGTCAGTCTAATGTATTTGGCCACCGTGTAAGGTAATTCCATTTTACTCATTTGTTTTTCATTTTTAATTTCATATTGGCCTGTATTAGGTAAGACACACTCCCCCCCCCCCTTTTTTTTTTTTGCACACTCCCTTTTTTAAACACACTGATCATTTCTTTTTTTGCTGCTCCTTTTTTTAATACACTTCTCCTTTCTTGTATGCACACTCTTATATTATTTTAAACACACTTCTCCTGTCTTGTATGCACACTCTTATATTATTTTAAACACACTTCCTCCTTTCTTGTATGCACACTCTTATATTATTTTAAACACACTTCTCCTTTCTTGTATGCACACTCTTGTATTATTTTAAACACACTTCTCCTGTCTTGTATGCACACTCTTGTATTATTTTAAACACACTTCCTCCTTTCTTGTATGCACACTCTTATATTATTTTAAACACACTTCCTCCTTTCTTGTATGCACACTCTTATATTATTTTAAACACACTTCCTCCTTTCTTGTATGCACACTCTTATATTATTTTAAACACACTTCCTCCTTTCTTGTATGCACACTCTTGTATTATTTTAAACACACTTCCTCCTTTCTTGTATGCACACTCTTATATTATTTTAAACACACTTCCTCCTTTCTTGTATGCACACTCTTGTATTATTTTAAACACACTTCCTCCTTTCTTGTATGCACACTCTTATATTATTTCAAACACATTCCTCCTTTCTTGTATGCACACTCTTATATTATTTCAAACACATTCCTCCTTTCTTGTATGCACACTCTTGTATTATTTTAAACACATTCCTCCATTCTATTTCTCCACTCCTTTTTAACACGTTCCCCCATTCTTTGTTTGCACTCTCTATTTTGGTACACAGCATTTTTCTTTCAGTACACACTATATTTTTTCTTTCCCTCACCTTTTTAAAATTATGTTTTATTTCTTTGCAAACTCTTGTGTTATACATACATTCATTTTTCACACTGCTGCATTTTTTTTTTTCACACTCCTTTTTTGGGCACACTCCTTTTTTGATGTAGGCCCTACATCTCCATTCTGTGTGTTGCCATTTTTATTGCTGACTAATCACCACCTCCCCCCCCCCCAAAAAAAAAAAAACAAACAAACTTGTATACATGTCTGTTAATGATATATATTTTGAACTTCGGGAAATCTAGTCTTTCTAGTAATGTATATTAATTATATATGCCAGAAGATATTAGTCCACTCATTTTCGTAATATCATAGTATTTAACTGTATATATTGTGTATGCGTGTCCTATTATATGGTTGTGAAACATGGAGAACAACAAAATTGACTATCATGAAGATACAGTCTTTCATTAATGGATGCTTACGCAGAATAAAAGGATGGAAATGGCAGGACAAAATCATTAACATAGAATTATGGAAATGTACCAGTCAAATAATCAACAACAGGAAAAAAAAAGATGAAAAGAGAATAATAGATAAGTCTGCTCCCAAGAGATGCCGAAGCACTGCTCTCAACGATAGCAATTCTAGTATGTGATACTTCTACCTTGAATACCAAGAAGAAATAACCAAGATCAAATTGTTATCACTTCTTCAACTGAAATCTCATTACCCAAATTTGTGATAACGTAACATTTCTCTTTAATTCTCTATTAATGTCATCATCGAGTGACATCTCCGCAACGAAGGTTGGCTACCATGGAGCGCCATTCTGCTCTGTCTCTTGCTTTGATGGTGCAGATTGCCATAGGCTGGTTTGTCCATCTTTAGATGTTACTCGTCCATGTTAGTCTTGGTCTACCTCTGCCTCATTTACCTTGTATTTTCCCCTCCAGGATTACTTTTAGTAGGCTGTTGTGTCTTTTAACATGGCCCAAAAATCTCATTTGTCTTGTTTGAATTGTGTTTAGTAGTTCTCTTTTCATTTTTAGTTGTTTTAATTATGTCACTGTGATAAAATGTAGAACATGTACATGCTTGTGTGTGTCTTAATGGGTGGACAGAATTAAAATTTCAGTTTTGAAACCTGCATAATCAGTACTTTGTGAGTGTATTTATTTCTTTATTTAAATATTTGTTTTAATTCTACTTTTTTTGGTTTAGTTACTGGTCTGTGGGTTAAGTGAATATTAGATTGATCACATCTTGGCCCTGCTTAAAAGCGTAAAAATGCATCATAGGTTCCTAAAAATGCGAAGCTGCTGTAGGGAGGAAACGAGCAAATATATACAGTGCTGCGGTAAAGCTGGTAGCAAGCAGCCAGTAGTGGGATGTAACATAACACTTCTACAAAGTATGGTGACAGCTTTACAAAAAAGGAACATAACAAAATACTAACGTTTCGGCCGACATGCGATCTTCTTCAGAGAACGAGGAGAGCGATAACAAACGATGAGGCACAGATAAATGCTGCTACATCTAGGATGACTGGGACTGGTAAGTTAAAGAGAAGTGGACCGTGTGACAAGAGATGAAATGGTGATACGAGAGAGATGCTGTAAACAGTGGTATGGTTACAGCTTTACGTAGGTGAAGAACAAAACAAAAGCAGGACGACGTTTCGGCTCAGTAGGCCTTCAGCTGCAACAATAACACAATAGTGTATATATAGATACAAAAATCTAACTACATGTCGATAATTTTTTAGATAATCTTACATATTATCTCCATGCTGTTAGATTACTGTGTGTGTGTATATATATATATATATTTATATATATATATATATAGATGTGTTTACTGTTCCAACTGAAGATCTGCTGAGCCGAAACATCATTCTGCTTTTGTTTTGTACCTTCCCTACATATAGCTGTAACCATACCACTTTTGCATTATTTCTTTTTTTTTTTCATTCATTAAAACAAAATCACCTGACCCAGAGAGTCAAAAATCGGAACACCTATGTATGTGCTTGGAGTGCGGTGGTGATGATCTTAACATGACATAACATAACTTCAATTAACATAAAATAAGTTAACTTAGCAAAACCAAACTTAATATAGCATAAGTTTACTTTACATGACAGAACGTAAGTTAACGTATCGTAACATAACTTGACATAACATTACTTAACACTATACTTATTTATTCGTGTCCAATAAGGCTAAATATTGAACTGACTGATTTCGATCCCAAGGATGTTATACAGAAAGATTTCAATGCATGAATTCCTTAAAACACATGGGTTGAAAGTATACAGCGACTCATAGCTGACCGTTTGAGTTAGAATCGGCAAACCACAACTGATCAAGCTAACATACTACATATCCGACCTAGATCTAGAAACAGAATAATTTGTCTGGTGACGCGGGTAGAGATCGAAAAGGGAAGGCAATCCTGGATCTAGCCGAGGGTCGCAGATATCGGAGTTTAAACAACAACACACCGACAATTTCCACTCTGATTAAGTACATGTTAAAACGTTGAACTATGTCCTGCGCCAGTGGCCCAGTGCATCCGATTTTTGCCAGCATTTTACTCGGCTTTGCTTTCCTTAGCCTTTGATTGTCCCCAATATTCCTGCAAGGCAGCAGATTGTCTTTTCTGTAGATGGTTTTACCCTTAGATGGTCGGGCCTCCCAGGTTTACGAGCACCATCTGACCGAGACCGGCAATTTAATTTCTTCTTAAAGGCGGACAATGAGCTATTTTCCTTTTGTAGACTCAGAAGAAGGGGAGGAGAATTCGTTCACACTTGCTATGTTTTACAGTAATAATATTTAATAGGCAATGAACCCCATCAAGGTCAGCTCCTTGTCGTGGGCATGTGGTTTAACAGTCACCAGGGACTGAAAGCTAAGATTGGCCAGGCTTTCCTACACCCGAGCAAGCCCACAGTTTACTCTAGCAAGTATAGGTGCTGAAGACGGAGGCAACCAGCCAGAAGGCGCACCGCAGCAATTAGGATGCCACGCACTCATGCAAATGTGAAGTATGTCTATAAATGCAAATCGATATGGCACCAGCCTTGTGATGGAAACTCAGGCATGTGCAATATCGCGCCCTCGGCCTCGGAAGGGTCCAATCACTATTATTGGATGTCATTCTCAACCACCCCGTGAAGTTAGGGGGCGAGAGAATAGAGCTACTGGCCAATCAAAACTAAGACCACTGAAAATAATGCACTGAAATGCTGAAGGCATCAACAGCAAAATAGATAGGTACATTAAAAAGATAGAATTGGAAAATATCCAACATGAAATGGAAGTAAACTTATGCTGCATGCAGGAAACCCATCTAAATAAAGACATAGCCTTGAAGATTAGTTGATACCAGTGTTACCGATCTGCCTGAAAAGACAGACAAAAGGGCGAAATATTGACACTTGTAAATAACAACATCAATGCATGTCAGCTTGTGTGTATATTAATGGAGCTGAATATCAGATACTGCACCTCAGGACAGAAAATAAGGACTTTCATTTACTTAACTACTACTGCCAGAGCGACCGCCCACTGGCGGTAAATTAAAAGAAATGATTGTATCTGGAGACTTTAACAGCCATTCACAGAGCTGGGACTATGAACATATGGACAAGAGAGGTGCAGAACTTGAAAATTGGCAGGACGACAATGGGCTAACACTGTTAAACCAGACAACAGATCCACCAACATTCTGTTCCAGATCATGGCATACCACATCTACACCAGACCTTGCTTTCCATTCACCAGACCTGGATTGGAATATTACACGTATTGTTGGGAAACAGCTTGAAGGCAGTGACCACCGACCAGTCTTTTTAGTGGTGCAAAATTAAGCTGTCAGGGAGAGCAGCACTCTCTCCAGATGGAATTATAAAAAGTAGACTGGAAAATGTATCAACAATACACCAGTGTGATTTAAATACAGACAGAGACATCAACAAAATAGTTAATGAATTCAGTAGGCTAATACTTTAATGTGCCAGTGAAACAATATCTAGAGGGTCGCGGAAACACTACAAAGAATACAGAGTAGTGAACTAGAGCAACTGCACAATGACATGGAAATATTTCGAAGGCAAGCATAAACTAACCCTTGCCAGGAACACCACAATAACTATTAGCATGCGCTAAGGCCACATTTCAAAGTGCTTAACTACAAACCAGACAGAGAAGCTGGATAGTCCTTGAATCTTGAACGAAACACAAGAAAAGTGTGGAAGCTTGTAAAACAGCTTAATGAAGATGGTACAGAAAGGAACACCAAAATTATAGTGAAGAAGGATGGAAACATATTAACAGGTAAGCAGGCAGCAAATCACTTTGCAAACTCCTTTGCAAAAGACAATAATATTGAAATTAGCATAGAGAAACGACAATAGACCCGCTTAAAGCAACAAAATGCAAGACATGAAGGGGCCATACTTGAAGTCATTGGAATACCCATTACCCAAACAGAGCTAGAACTGGCAATATCCTATTTTTAAAAAAAAACCACCAGGCAATGATGGAGTGTCCTATGAAATAATTAAGAACTTTGGAACTGCAACTATATCAAAACTACTGCATTTTACATTTACTGAACCACAGGTAGAGTGCCACAGGCACGGAGAGAAGCAATTATGATACCATTACTAAAGCCAGGAAAATATGGTTCAACGACATCCAGCTATAGACCAGTCAGCCTTACAAGCTGTTTGTTTTGATCGTGTTTCGATATTCCGATTGCTTACGATGAATGATGGTATCGTATGACGGGGAACATATATCTATGTTCACTTTCTGTGCGATTTCGCCTTATGTCTTTTGGCGTGTGCTGAGACTGCTATAATGGGGACTGCAGCTACCTTTCTTTGTTTGGGAGATGAGATATTAATTTGGAAGATTCCACTAGCACGGGCGGTTGAGCAATTATGGATTTTAATTCGTTTGCAGTGATACCGGGGCCTTCCATAACAATAACAAGATTTTTGTGTAAAACAATGGAACGTATAATCAATCTCAGACTGCAGTGGTACCTGGAAAGTGAAAATCTTTCCCACAACAAGCAGGCTTTAGACTGTGTTACTCTACTGAAGATCAGGCAACCTATCTTTCTCAGGAAAATAAAGATGCCGTTCCAAGAAAAGAAACTGGTATTAGCAGCATGGATAGACCTAAAGAAAGCATTTGATAAGGTATGGAAGGAAGGGTTCTTGAAGAAACTGAGAAATTACAGAGTAAATGGCAGGATGTACAAATAGGTCAAAGCATACATGTATTACATGAGAGCCAGAGTGCAACTGGATGGTCTTAAGAGTAAGAAGGTCTTATTGCGCCAGGGCGTCCCACAGGGAGAGGTACTATTTCCAACACTTTTTCTAGGCTAAGTCAACGACCTAGTTACTGAACTACCACATGGTATCAAAGTGGCAATGTATGCAGATGACCTGATAATGTGGTACACAGATGGTTATGGCTATGGTTATGGAAGGCCCCGATATCACTGCAAGCGAATTGAAGTCAATAACTGCACAACCACCCGAGCCAGTGGAATCATCCGAATTAAGATCTCATCTCATTGAAGGATCCAAGCAAAGAAATGTAGCTGCAGACCCCATCATAGCAGCATCAGCACACGTCAAAAAACATAAGGCGAAGCCGCACTAAAAGTGAACACAGCCATCTGTTCCCCGTCAAACGATATCATCATTTATCGTAAGCAATCGGAATGTTAAAAGACGATCCGGGTGAAAAACACAGCTCACGGTGTACACAAACCACTTAACTCAGTAGCTCTTGCAGCAAGCCGGACTTGGAATATGAGGAAACTGTAACCAGGAACATTGTTCAGACACAGCCTTTAATGGTTCCTACCGCCTATCCGCCATATTGACCGGAAGTCCCGGTGCACAGCGAGTATGCAACGGCGGCCTCCAAATTGTTGCAAAGAGATATGAATGCACAGAACTCATGGACAAATACATGGTGTATCACCATCAATACAGACTAATGCAGTACTACACTTTTCACTCCCTCTTCAAAGCAAAATACAGGAGCCATCTACATAAACAATGAGCCCGTGAAAGAAGACATACAAGCTACTTATCTCGGAGTTACATTTTACAAAAAATATCTCGGAAACAGCAGATAAATAAGGAAACATACAAAAAAAGCAAAGAGGAAATTCATCATCGAGTGCCGTCTCCGCAACGAAGGTTGGCTACCATGGACCGCCATTCTGCTCTGTCTCTTGCTTTGATGGTGCAGGTTGTCATAGGCTGATTTGTCCATCTTTTGATGTTACTCGTCCATGTTAGTCTTGGTCTGCCTCTGCCTCTTTTACCTTGTATTTTCCCCTCCAGGATTACTTTCAGTAGGCTGTTGTGTCTTTTAACATGGCCCAGAAATCGCATTTGTCTTGTTTGCATTGTGCTTAGTAGTTCTCTTTTCATTTTTAGTTGTTTTAAAACTTCATCGTTTGTTTTCTTTTCCTTCCGTCCAACTCTACCTATTCTTCTATTTATCCACATTTCAAAGGCTTCAATTCTCTGTTCTGTTTTCTTGTCTAATGTCCATGTTTCTGCACCATATATGAATATTGAGAAGATGTAACATTTTGCTATTCTTAGTTTTAGCTCTGGTGTTATTTGTTTTGATGTTAGTATGTTCTTCATGACATTAAAATAACTTTTTGCTATTCCTATTCTTGTGTTTATTTCAGTTGTACATTTTCCATCACTGGTTATAGTATGTCTAAGGTAGTTGTATTTCTGAACTGCCTCCAGGTCTATTCCTTCAATTTTGATATCCACTTGTGGGAAAAGGAGGAAATTATCTATTCTAAAAGAGTTGTGTGGAACCACGTGTTGTCTTTCTTCTTCTTTCCGTCCTCATTTCCCTTTCAGCGTCTAGGGGGAAAATACTATATATCTACACACTACTGTTTATTTTCCCATCTACTGAGTATTTTCCCATCTACTGAGTATTTTCCATCTACTGAGTATTTTCCCATCTACTGAGTATTTTCCCATCTACTGAGTATTTTCCCATCTACTGAGTATTTTCCCACTAATGGAAAAGTTGGCAATATAAAAATTGTTGAACATTAATCTCAGCCCGCAGCCTGTAGTGTTTTTGACAGATGCAAGATCAGCACTTCAGGCACTACAATCCAGAAAATTTCCACATCTGCAGACCTTATTGACTGAACTCTGCAAACACCACACGGTCGGTCGCCATGCAGTGGATCCCATCTCACTGTGAAATAACTGGAAGCGAGAGAGCAGATCAGCTGGTAAAGGAAGGCGCAACAGGCACACAACCAGATGAACTGGTCACATACCATAAGAAGAAACAGATAATCAAATCAATCAGAAGTCCACAAGCCCCAAATCAGTATGTCTTTCATAATATGCATAGATAGGAATAAGTTATCATTATATGCATCAGAAAGGGCATAATCGACTCCACAGTAACATGTATACACAATTCAAGATCGGCACCTGAACGACAAGTACATGTGGACGACGCCCCAGACTGCTGAACACATAATCCAAGACTGCACTGGATACAGTAGACTGAGGAAAATCCATCGGCCCATAGATACAACACTACAGACAAAACTATATGGGCCACTGCAAGAATTACAAAAGACAGTAACATTTATACAGGAAACGACATTACAGATATAGACAATACTTCAGGCGAACGATAAATAGATAAGATAAGATAAGATAAGATAAGATAAGATAAGATAAGATAAGATAGGATCGGATCGGATCGGATCGGATCGGATCGGATAAGATAGATATAGATAGATAGATAGATAGATAGATAGATAGATAGATAGATAGATAGATAGATAGATAGATAGATAGTTAGATAGATAGATAGATAGATAGATAGATAGATAGATAGATAGATAGATAGATAGATTGATAGATAGATAGATAGATAGATAGATAGATAGATAGATAGATAGATAGATAGATAGATAGATAGATAGATAGATAGATAGATAGATAGATAGATAGATAGATAGATAGATAGATAGATAGATAGATCTCTCGCGCTCTAGTTCACTTTCTATTGCTTACTTACGTTCTATTGCTCACATTCATCTGCCCTTTGGCGTTCTCTCTCCCTTCTCTCTCTCTCTCCCTTTCTCTCTCGCGTGGGTCTGTCGTTTTTCTTCCCATACTTCAAACTTAATTTATCTCACTCGCTCCGCTCACGCACTCAAACTCTACCTTTCTCCCAATCTACCCTGTCTCAGTCGTGTCTTGACTCAAGGGCGTTGGTAGAGAATTAACGAGTTAATGATTAACAAATATATCTCATTGTGCTCCCGGCAGCCCCAAAGGTGATCTTTTCTTTCCACTGGATGGTTGCAGTATGAAGAATTAATTGATTGACAAGTAGACCACGCCCTTCGGGACAGTCTGCTTCACAGGAGAAGCAAGGTGATGACGACCTAGCCTTTAACCGGGCTGATAAATAATGTCCGGTTCCGGAGAAGCGGTCGGATTCGATTCCAATTGACGGAATTTGTCGTTTGCTCGATTAATTTTGTACCCGGCATTTATTGTTGTTTTTCTATCATCATCATTGAGTGTTGTCTTCGCATCGAAGGTTGGCTACCACGGAGCGCCATTTCGCTCTGTCTCCTGCTTTGATGTTGCAGGTTATCATAGGCCGACTTGTTCATCTTTAACTCGTCAGTGTTAGTTTTGGTCTGCCTCTGCCTCTTTTACCTTATATTTTCCCTTCCAAGTTTACTTTTAGTAGACTGTTGTGCCTTTTAACATGGCCCAAAAATATCATTTGTCTTGTTTGAATTGTGTTTAGTGTTCTCTTTTCATTTATAATTGTTTCAAGACTTCATCGTTTGTTCCCTTTTCTTTCCATCAAATTCTACCTATTCTTCTATAAATCCACATTTCAAATGCTTCAATTTTCCTATTTATTTTCTTGTCTAATGTCCATACTTCTGCACCATTTGTTGAGAATGTTGAGAAGATATAACATTTTGCTATTCAGACATGTTTTAAATATATTTGGTTACATGTTCTTCCAAGTTATGTTATTTTATGCCATTTTCTTTTCTATACATTTCAAATGAACAGATCAGCATCATCAACATCAAGTCATTGTCTGCTGGCGTGGGTGATCATGTCTCTCCACAATTTTCGATCTCGACAGTCATTTATCTTTTCTGTTGTTGACTTTCTGCCTAGCCATTCTCTTAAGCTGTCTGGAATCTTTTCTCTTTGCTTCCCTCTATTTCTTCGTCCCTCGATTTCTCCAGTTGTTACAATATATTACAGCTGTTCCCTTCTCAGTACATGGCCAAAAATATGATGATTGTTTCTTCCTAATATTGGAAATTAGCTCACTTTTTGCTTTGGCCTCTATCAGAACGTTTTTATTACTCTTCTTAGCTGTTCATTGTATTCTCAACATTCTTCTGTAAAACCACATTTTTATGGCCTCCAGCGATTTTTTTTTCTGTTTTCCTGTTATCCATGACTCGCATCCATATGTTAAGACTGGCTCTACATAACATTTAAGAACTCTTTTTCTTGTTTCTATTGTCAAAAATGGAGTTCATAGTATCTTCCTCATTTTTTTTGGAAAGCTGCTTTTGCCTGAGCCATTCTGCATCTCACCTCTGGTGTACATCTACCATCTGAGGTTAACAATGTTACCAGAAATTTAAATTCATTTACTTGTTTTAATATTGTTCCACTTGTCTTTATTGTGCACTGAGGTGATGACTTTTTCTTTGTTGTTATCATTACTTCTGTCTTTTTACTATTAAGACTGAGCACTTTAATTTTGCTTTCTTTCACTATAATATATAACATTCAAATGAACATATAAGAGGATCAAAACGAGAATAGGTGTCGAACTTTATAATATAAGAAAAAGCGGCACGGGCGTAATACCGACCACATTACCCCAAAAATCATGTGTCGAAGGTCTGTAAAATGTATTGTCACTAACACCATATTCCCTATACGCCACTGGACGTGACGGGAGCTCTTTACTTTACTTTACTTTATAAGAAAAAGGTGTTGGAAATACATCGGTCATGTGCTGAGAATGAATGAAGAAAGACTTCCCCGTCAGGCCTTCACGTGGAAACTATCTGGTGAAATAAAATAAGGCAGACCAAGAGAATCGCTATGAAAAAAAGTACTAGGGAAGGCTCAACCATGGGACTAAGTAACGACTAAGAACTACAAGAACTAGCAGCAAATCGTCAATCATGGAGAACTATGACTTCCGCCCTGTGTGCCTTCTTCAGCCAGAGAGGAAAATGAATGAAAAAAGAAATGTCTTTTTTTGGAAGGTGTACGATTGTGGCGTAAACGGAGATTTAGGCCTCGGCTTAATGAACTACAAGAACCTCGGTGGTTGAGTGGTTAGTGTGCTGGTTTTCTGACTTAATGTGTCCGGATTCGATTTCCAGAAGCGGCGGATTTTTTTTTTCGTGTCAATAAGGCTCTGGGGTTGACTCTGCCCCTAGAAATAGGTGTCATATATAGTTTCTGGGAAGTAAAGGCGGCCTGGCGTGATACCGACCAGATCACTCCAAAATGTAATGTGGTTATGGTAGAATATGGCCACTAACACCAATTTCCCCATACGCCTAGCAAGGCAGAGGAGGTAACCTTTACTTTACTTTAATTTACTTTACTTTACCTTAACTTACTTTACTTTACTTAAATAAACTACACCTTAGGGCCTCACAAGTGAACTGGACTACAAAGGACAAGAGGTAGAGTTCGATCCCAAGCGACGGCACCGGTTCACCCAGCCTTTAATGGGTACCGGATTTCTTTCTGGCAAAGTAAAGCGGCACGGGCGTACCGACCACATTACCCCAAAAATCATGTGCCGAAGGTCTGTAAAATGTATGGTCACTAACACCATATTCCCTATACGCCACTTGGCGTGACGGGGTTACATTACTTTTTCTTTACTTAGGGTCTCACAACCCTACAAGGGAGACCTCCAATTTGTTTATATTGTAATCTACGATAGAGGCCTTCTGGGGGTTAATGTTGTTTTACAAGGGGCCTCAAAGTTTCATTTAGCTAGGGCATGACGGAGTGTAAATCTGGCCTTGGACGTCAGATTCAATGATACTATAGAAACAAAATATGTCGATGGTTGTAAACATTACTTCCCTTACACGCCACAGTTGAAGCGTTGTCGATTTGATGACTAAACTAATGATACGGTTTTATGAGTTAGTCAAAATGTAAAGTAAAAAAAAAATAGTAAAGATCCCCATCACGCCAAGTGGTGTATAGGGAATATGGTGTTCTTCTTTTTCTACATCTTTAGCTCCCAGTGGAGCATAGGTCTTCAACAAACACTCCACGTCGTTTTGTTTTTTGGCATTCTTGTAAGATCATTCAATGTCTTCCCCATCATCTTCATCTCTGTTTCAATCTGTCTTCTCCAAGAATTCCTTGGTCTTCATCTTTGTCTTTTCCCCTGGGGATTCCAAAAAAGGGCCTAATATGGTGTTAGTGACAATAATTTTTACAGACCCTCGGCACATGATTTTTGGGGCAATGTGGTCGTTATCACGCAGTGCCGCTTTAATTTCCCAGAAACAAATTATCCAATAAGAGAACAACATTAATTAAAGCAACAATATACAACAGATGAAATAGGGCTGCAAAATACAGAACAATATACAACAGATGAAATAGGGCTGCAAAATACAGAACAATATACAACAGATGAAATAGGGCTGCAAAATACAGAACAATATACAACAGATCAAATAGGGCTGCAAAATACAGAACAATATACAACAGATGAAATAGGGCTGCAAAATACAGAACAATATACAACAGATCAAATAGGGCTGCAAAATACAGAACAATATACAAGTGATGAGAGATCAGTGAGTGTAAAGATGGACTGTATTTAATCGCAGTCCTATCATGAATATTTTCTTACAGCCAAAGGTAATCTGATTTGTTTATTAATTACCCATGATTCCCTTTCGTATGACAGAGCAGGATTTATGAGATAGGCCTACCATGTGCTGCTAAAAGCGACCATCTTTTAGTTACATAAGAATATGTCAAGTCGTTCCTTAGCAAAATCAGCTTTTTTTTGCCCTCGCAGAAGCCTCCAAAGATGACAATGGCCATCTCACAAGTACATAATACCTTAACGGAATCCTTGCATTTTAGCATTATTCATGTACTCTCCGAATCTTCTTCTTTTTCTTCCTCTTTTCTTCTTCCTCTTCTCCGGCTTTCGAGCCTTGTGATCATGCGAACTTGACTCTGTCCTGTTTCATAATGGAGGGATGCGGAATTCAGAATGCATTCTATCACCAAGCTTGTTCAATCTATACACCGAGCAAATCTTTAAAACATAACAGAGATGCCTAGCCTGAACATTAATGGAAAGATAATCAATAACCTCAGATGTGCTGACGATATTGTATTTCTTGCAGAAAATCCTAAAGATTAATTCTACTTAATGAAAAAAACATGACAAGCACAAAATATGGATTAGATATGAATATAAAAATGGCTAAAACTATGATAATAAACAAAGGTAATACTCAAAACCTACAAATGGATATAAAAGTTGACGGAATAGACTTAGAGGCAGTTCAGAACTACAACTACCTCGGACATAACTATAACCAGTGATGGAAAATGTGAAACTGAAATAGACAAAAGAATAGGAATGGCAAAAAGTAATTTTGATGCCATGAAAAATATACTAGCATCAAACCAAATAACACCAGGGCTAAAACTGAAAAGGGTTAAGGCAAAGAAATGCAAATGAATGCATAAAAATGCGAAGCTGCAGTAAAACTAAAGGTGAAGGAGAATTGAAAAAAAAATTGTTTTGGATGTTTCATTACAAGTTAGCTATGTAGGATTAGTTTGATTTACTTACATATCTGTATGTGTGTTGTTTGTTTGTTCCTGCTGAAGGCCTATTGAGCCGAAACGTCGTTCAAATTTGTGTTGTCTATCAATCACGTAAATATTTTACCATACTATTTTTTTCTATTTTTTTTCAATTCTCCTAAAACTAAAAATAGCAAAATGTTATATCTTCTCAACAATCCTGTATGGTGCAGAAACATGGGCATTAGACAAGAAAACAGAACAGAAAATTGAAACCTTTGAAATGTGGATTTATAGAAGAATAGGAAGAATTTAGGAAACTACTAAATACAATTTGAACAAGACAAATGCGATTTTTGGGGCATGTTAAAAGACACAACAGCCTACTAAAAGTAATCTTGGAAAGAAAATACAAGGTAAAAGAGGCAGAGGCAGACCAAGACTAACATGGGCGAGTAACATAAAAAAATGAACAAGTCGGCCTATGAAAACCTGCACTATCAAAGAAAGAGACATAGCTAAATGGCGCTCAATGGTAACCAACCTTCGATGCGGAGAAGACACTCAACGAATGAATGAACGACTTCACCATGACACACGATGAGCAGGTCACATGGTCACTACTCGTTTATTCGTGTGTCCTGATTGTTCCACTAAACCTGCGCCGTGGCTGACACACTTCGTCTTCGACAGGCTGGATAGGTGTCCGGTTAGCGCAATCGATAGGCGGTTGCTTACCACGGCAACAGCCGGGGTTCGTACCCTGGCGAGGACACCTGGGTTTTACTAATTCCCTAAAAATTAGTACCTCTGAAGTCGGAGTAAATCTGCCTGCATGGCGAGGGGCATCCTGTAATGGGATAAAACAGACTTTACACGCAAAATTCAGTCCCACAAAATTGAGTGGGTGGGACTTCGTCAGAGGTCAAAGCTGACGAAAGCGAACGAACGAACGACAGGCTGGATCTCCGTTTGTCGGTTTTTCCATCTCCTAGGGTGGATGCCGTCCAGGGCTGCCCAACCTGCTCATGATTTCTGTCTGGGTGTTCTCCCATTTTCTACTTCCGATGGCAACTGCTAGGCACCAGTGGTTTGTTTTCCTTGTCCTTCCTCGTGAATATAGCTTTGAATGCAGCTCCTAGTAGCATGGCCTGTCCCGTCGTTGGACATATGGGGCGGTGTTCCACATGTTGCACACACACCACTCTGGTAGAAAAGGCCTTCGATCTGGTCTTTAATTCATGAGGTCAGATCTGCAGTCCCGTGTCCATGGTGAGGCTGGCAGTTCTCTCCAGGTCTTGACGACTGCCCCGTAGTGTCCTTACTTATGCGCCTCATTTAAATCCATGCAGTTATCTTTATACTCAGTTATCGTGTTATATTGAAAAGTCAGCCATTAAGTGATATCGCAAATCAGTCATCATCATCAATTACCATGCCTGCTGGTGTAGGTGATCATGTCTCTCCTCAACTTTCGACTTCGACAGTTATTTATAATTTCTGTAGTTGACCTTCTGCCAAGCCATTCTCTTAAGCTGTCTGGCATATTTTCTCTTTGCTTTTCTCTATCTCTTCGTTCCTCAACTTTCCCAGTTGTTACAATATATTCCAGATGTTCCTTTCTCACTACATGGCCAAAAAGATGATAATTGTTTCTTAATAATATTGCAAATTATCTCTCTCTCTCTCTCTCTCTCTCTCTCTCTCTCTCTCTCTCTCTCTCTCTCTCCTTGATTTGTCCTCTTTTAGAGCGTTTTCATTACTTTTATTAGCTGCTCATTGTATTCTTTACATTCTACTGTAAAACCACATTTCTACAGCCACCAGTAATTGTCTTGTATATTGTCTTATTGCCATGATTCACATCAGTATGTTAAGAATGTCTCTACATTACATTTAACACGTAGAAGATTATTATTAACAGAAGAAGGACCAGTAGAGAACGTTCTTCTACTTCAGCGATTAGCTACTACTATGCATATAGACCAGCATGGATCACGAACGCGACGGTAAGCTTTACTTAGGTCTTCACAGGTTTCCCAAAGTTTGTCAGGCGGGATTATTTATATGGCCATATTTGTGTACTCGAGGTGTTGAGAGTCCGGTAGGGTGTGCTCTGGAGTTAGTCTGGGTGCTCCGTGTCGCATGTTGCAAAGTCACTGTCTTATCTTGAGTCACTGAGGACAGCTGTGTGATTGAGTTACTGAGGACAGCTATGTGGCTGAGTCACTGGGGACAGCTGTGTGATTGAGTTACTGAGGGCAGCTGTGTGGTTGAATCACTGAGGACAGCTGTATGGTTGAGTCACCGAGGACAGCTGTGTGGTTGAGTCACCGAGGACAGCTGTGCGGTTGAGTCACTGAGGACAGCTGTATGGTTGAGTCACTGAGGACAGCTGTATGGTTGAGTCACTGAGGACAGCTGTATGGTTGAGTCACTGAGGACAGCTGTATGGTTGAGACATTGAGGACAGCTGTGTGGTTGGGTCACCGAGGACAGCAGTTTGGTTGAATCACTGAGGACAGCTGTATGGTTGAGTCACCGAGGACAGCTGTATGGTTGAGTCACTGAGGACAGCTATATGGTTGAGTCACCGAGGACAGCTGTATGGTTGAGTGGTTGAGTCACTGAGGACAGCTATATGGTTGAGTCATTGAGGACAGCTGTGTGGTTGAGTCACTGAGGACAGCTGTATGGTTGAGACACTGAGAACAGCTGTGTGGTTGAGTCACTGAGGGCAGCTGTATGGTTGAGACACTGAGGACAGCTGTATGGTTGAGACACTGAGGACAGCTGTGTGTTTGAGTCACTGAGGACAGCTGTATGGTTGAGCCACTGAGGACAGTTGTGTGGTTGAGACACTGACGACAGCTGTATGGTTGAGACACTGAAAACAACAGCTTTTTGTTTGAGCCCCTGAGATCGACAGCTGCATGATTGAGACACTGAGCTCCCACATATGCATAATTGAGACACTGAGACCTACAGGTATATGGTTGAGACATTGATGCCGACAGCTGCATGATTGAGACACTGAGACCTACAGGTATATGGTTGAGACATTGAGGCCGACAGCTGCATGATTGAGACACTGAGACCTACAGGTGTATGGTTGAGAAATTGAGGCCGACAGCTGCATGATTGAGACACTGAGACCCACAGCTGTATGGTTGAGATACTGACAGCACAGCTGCATGGTTGAGATACTGACGCCTACAGCTGTATCGCTGTGGAACTGACGCCCACAACTGCGTGGTTGAGGCACTGACACCCACAACTGCATGGTTGAGACACTGATGCCCACAGCTGCATGGTTGATGCACTGATACCCACAGCCGCATGGTTGAGGCACTGATGCCCACAGCTGCATAGTTGAGGCATTGACACCCACAACTGCATGGTTGAGGCACTGACACCCACAACTGCATGGTTGAGGCACTGATGCCCACAGCTGCATGGTTGAGGCACTGATGCCCACAGCTGCATGGTTGAGGCACTGACACCCACAACTACATGGTTGAGGCACTGACACCCACAACTGCATGGTTGAGGCACTGACACTCACAGCTTTGTGGTTGAGGCACTGACACCCACAGCTGCATGGTTGAGATACTGACAGCACAGCTGCATGGTTGAGATACTGACGCCTACAGCTGCATGGTTGAGGCACCGATACCCACAACTGCATGGTTGAGGCACTGATGCCCACAGCTGCATGGTTGAGGCACTGACACCCACAACTGCATGGTTGAGGCACTGACACCCACAACTACATGGTTGAGGCACTGACACCCACAACTGCATGGTTGAGGCACTGACACCCACAGCTGCATGGTTGAGGCACTGACACCCACAACTGCATGGTTGAGGCACTGACACCCACAACTGCATGGTTGAGGCACTGATGCCCACAGGTGCATGGTTGTGGCACTGATGTCCACAGCTGCATGGTTGAGGCACTGAAACCCACAGCTGCATGGTTGAGGCACTGATGCCCACAGGTACATGGTTGAGGCACTGGCACCCACAACTGCATGGTTGAAGCACTGACACCCACAGCTGCATGGCTGAGGCACTGACACTCACAGCTGCATGGTTGAGGCACTGATGCCCATAGCTGCATGGTTGAGGCACTGACACCCACAACTACATGGTTGAGGCACTGACACCCACAGCTTCATGGTTAAGGCACTGACACCCACAACTACATGGTTGAGGCACTGACACCCACAGCTTCATGGTTAAGGCACTGACACCCACAGCTTCATGGTTGAGGCACTGACACCCACAGCTTCATGGTTAAGGCACTGACACCCACAGCTTCATGGTTGAGGCACTGACACCCACAACTACATGGTTGAGGCACTGACACCCACAACTACATGGTTGAGGCACTGACACCCACAACTACATGGTTAAGGCACTGACACCCACAACTACATGGTTGAGGCACTGACACCCACAGGTTCATGGTTAAGGCACTGACACCCACAGCTTCATGGTTGAGGCACTGACACCCACAACTACATGGTTGATGCACTGATGCCCACAACTGCACGGTTGAGGCACTGGCACCCACAACTACATGGTTGAGGCACTGACACCCACAGCTTCATGGTTAAGGCACTGACACCCATAGCTGCATGGTTGAGGCACTGACACGCACAACTACATGGTTGAGGCACTGACACCCACAACTACATGGTTGAGGCACTGACACCCACAGCTTCATGGTTGAGGCACTGACACCCACAGCTTCATGGTTGAGGCACTGACACCCACAGCTTCATGGTTGAGGCACTGACACCCACAGCTGCATGGTTGAGGCACTGACACACACAGCTTCATGGTTGAGGCACTGACACCCACAGCTGCATGGTTGAGGCACTGACACCCACAACTACATGGTTGAGGCACTGACACCCACAACTACATGGTTGAGGCACTGACACACACAACTACATGGTTGAGGCACTGACACCCACAACTACATGGTTGAGGCACTGACACACACAGCTTCATGGTTGAGGCACTGACACCCACAGCTTCATGGTTGAGGCACTGACACCCACAACTACATGGTTGAGGCACTGACACCCACAACTACATGGTTGAGGCACTGACACCCACAGCTTCATGGTTGAGGCACTGACACCCACAACTACATGGTTGAGGCACTGACACCCACAACTACATGGTTGAGGCACTGACACCCACAGCTTCATGGTTGAGGCACTGACACCCACAGCTTCATGGTTGAGGCACTGACACACACAGCTTCATGGTTGAGGCACTGACACACACAACTACATGGTTGAGGCACTGACACCCACAGCTGCATGGTTGAGGCACTGACACCCACAACTGCATGGTTGAGGCACTGACACCAACAGCTTCATGGTTGAGGCACTGACACCAACAGCTGCATGGTTGAGGCACTGACACCCACAACTACATGGTTGAGGCACTGACACCAACAGCTTCATGGTTGAGGCACTGACACCCACAGCTTCATGGTTGAGGCACTGACACCCACAACTGCATGGTTGAGGCACTGACACCCACAGCTTCATGGTTGAGGCACTGACACCCACAACTGCATGGTTGAGGCACTGACACCCACAGCTGCATGGTTGAGGCACTGACACCCACAACTACATGGTTGAGCACTGACACCCACAACTACATGGTTGAGGCACTGACACCCACAACTACATGGTTAAGGCACTGACACACACAGCTTCATGGTTGAGGCACTGACACCCACAACTGCATGGTTGAGGCACTGACACCCACAGCTTCATGGTTGAGGCACTGACACCCACAACTACATGGTTGAGGCACTGACACCCACAACTACATGGTTGAGGCACTGACACCCACAACTACATGGTTGAGGCACTGACACCCACAACTGCATGGTTGAGGCACTGACACCAACAGCTTCATGGTTGAGGCACTGACACACACAACTACATGGTTGAGGCACTGACACCCACAGCTTCATGGTTGAGGCACTGACACACACAGCTTCATGGTTGAGGCACTGACACCCACAGCTGCATGGTTGAGGCACTGACACCCACAGCTACATGGTTGAGGCACTGACACCCACAGCTGCATGGTTGAGGCACTGACACACACAGCTTCATGGTTGAGGCACTGACACCCACAGCTGCATGGTTGAGGCACTGACACACACAGCTTCATGGTTGAGGCACTGACACCCACAGCTGCATGGTTGAGGCACTGACACACACAGCTTCATGGTTGAGACACTGACACCCACAACTACATGGTTGAGGCACTGACACCCACAGCTTCATGGTTGAGGCACTGACACCCACAACTACATGGTTGAGGCACTGACACCCACAACTACATGGTTGAGGCACTGACACCCACAACTACATGGTTGAGGCACTGACACCCACAACTACATGGTTGAGGCACTGACACCCACAACTACATGGTTGAGGCACTGACACCCACAACTACATGGTTGAGGCACTGACACCCACAACTACATGGTTGAGGCACTGACACACACAGCTTCATGGTTGAGGCACTGACACCCACAGCTACATGGTTGAGGCACTGACACCCACAGCTGCATGGTTGAGGCACTGACACCCACAGCTTCATGGTTGAGGCACTGATGCCCATAGCTGCATGGTTGAGGCACTGACACCCACAACTACATGGTTGAGGCACTGACACCCACAGCTTCATGGTTGAGGCACTGACACCCACAACTACATGGTTGAGGCACTGACACCCACAGCTTCATGGTTAAGGCACTGACACCCACAGCTTCATGGTTAAGGCACTGACACCCACAACTACATGGTTGAGGCACTGACACCCACAGCTTAATGGTTAAGGCACTGACACCCACAGCTTCATGGTTGAGGCACTGACACCCACAGCTTCATGGTTAAGGCACTGACACCCACAGCTTCATGGTTGAGGCACTGACACCCACAACTACATGGTTGAGGCACTGACACCCACAACTACATGGTTGAGGCACTGACACCCACAACTACATGGTTAAGGCACTGACACCCACAACTACATGGTTGAGGCACTGACACCCACAGGTTCATGGTTAAGGCACTGACACCCACAGCTTCATGGTTGAGGCACTGACACCCACAACTACATGGTTGAGGCACTGATGCCCACAACTGCACGGTTGAGGCACTGGCACCCACAACTACATGGTTGAGGCACTGACACCCACAGCTTCATGGTTAAGGCACTGACACCCATAGCTGCATGGTTTAGGCACTGACACGCACAACTACATGGTTGAGGCACTGATGCCCACAACTACATGGTTGAGGCACTGACACCCATAGCTGCATGGTTGAGGCACTGACACCCACAACTACATGGTTGAGGCACTGACACCCACAGCTTCATGGTTGAGGCACTGACACCCACAACTACATGGTTGAGGCACTGACACCCACAACTACATGGTTGAGGCACTGACACCCATAGCTGCATGGTTGAGGCACTGACACCCACAACTGCATGGTTGAGGCACTGACACCAACAGCTTCATGGTTGAGGCACTGACACCCACAGCTTCATGGTTGAGGCACTGACACCCACAACTACATGGTTGAGGCACTGACACCCACAGCTTCATGGTTGAGGCACTGACACCCACAGCTTCATGGTTGAGGCACTGACACACACAGCTTCATGGTTGAGGCACTGACACACACAGCTTCATGGTTGAGGCACTGACACCCACAGCTTCATGGTTGAGGCACTGACACCCACAGCTACATGGTTGAGGCACTGACACCAACAGCTTCATGGTTGAGGCACTGACACCCACAGCTTCATGGTTGAGGCACTGACACCCACAACTACATGGTTGAGGCACTGACACCCACAACTGCATGGTTGAGGCACTGACACCCACAGCTGCATGGTTGAGGCACTGACACCCACAACTGCATGGTTGAGGCACTGACACCAACAGCTTCATGGTTGAGGCACTGACACCCACAGCTGCATGGTTGAGGCACTGACACCCACAGCTTCATGGTTGAGGCACTGACACCCACAGCTTCATGGTTGAGGCACTGACACCCACAGCTTCATGGTTGAGGCACTGACACCCACAACTGCATGGTTGAGGCACTGACACCCACAGCTTCATGGTTGAGGCACTGACACCCACAACTGCATGGTTGAGGCACTGACACCCACAGCTGCATGGTTGAGGCACTGACACCCACAACTACATGGTTGAGGCACTGACACCCACAACTACATGGTTGAGGCACTGACACACACAACTACATGGTTGAGGCACTGACACCCACAACTGCATGGTTGAGGCACTGACACCCACAGCTTCATGGTTGAGGCACTGACACCCACAACTGCATGGTTGAGGCACTGACACCCACAGCTGCATGGTTGAGGCACTGACACCCACAACTACATGGTTGAGGCACTGACACCCACAACTACATGGTTGAGGCACTGACACACACAACTACATGGTTGAGGCACTGACACCCACAACTGCATGGTTGAGGCACTGACACCCACAGCTTCATGGTTGAGGCACTGACACCCACAGCTGCATGGTTGAGGCACTGACACACACAGCTTCATGGTTGAGGCACTGACACCCACAACTACCAGGTTGAGGCACTGACACCCACAACTACATGGTTGAGGCACTGACACCCACAACTACATGGTTGAGGCACTGACACCCACAACTACATGGTTGAGGCACTGACACCCACAACTACATGGCTGAGGCACTGACACCCACAACTACATAGTTGAGGCACTGACACCCACAACTGCATATTTGAGGCACTGACACCCACAACTACATGGTTGAGGCACTGACACCCACAACTACATGGTTGAGGCACTGACACCCACAACTACATGGTTGAGGCACTGACACCCACAACTACATGGTTGAGGCACTGACACCCACAACTACATGGTTGAGGCACTGACACCCACAACTACATGGTTGAGGCACTGACACACACAGCTTCATGGTTGAGGCACTGACACCCACAACTACATGGTTGAGGCACTGACACCCACAACTACATGGTTGAGGCACTGACACCCACAACTACATGGTTGAGGCACTGACACCCACAACGACATGGTTGAGGCACTGACACACACAGCTTCATGGTTGAGGCACTGACACCCACAACTACATGGTTGAGGCACTGACACCCACAACTACATGGTTGAGGCACTGACACCCACAACAACATGGTTGAGGCACTGACACCCACAACTACATGGTTGAGGCACTGACACCCACAACTGCATGGTTGAGGCACTGACACCCACAGCTGCATGGTTGAGGCACTAATGCCCACAGCTCCATGGCTATGGCACTGATGCCCACAGCTGTTTGTTTGTGTCACTGCCCCTGAAACATCTAACTCCAGGTTCCGATGGTTGAGCACACCCAACTTTTGAGAAGGCCTGCGCGAAACCCTACTAGCGTGACGTCTTCAGTTTTGCGAGTAGGGCCGGTTGTAGTTAGGGTTCTGTTAGCTATCATCAACATTCTCTAAAGTTAGTTATGAGAGTAGTAATATCACGAGATAGATCAACAACAGCTTATGAGAACATATGATTCTAGATAGACATAAGAATTATATCATTATAGAAAGATTTGGAAAGCAATATCAAGAGAAGAAGATACACAAATATCACGCTCTCAAATTGTATAACAAGTCGAAGCTGGCGACGGCTCTATAGACGAGAAAGTAACATTAAGAGATGGATAATAACAGCATATTAGAATACAGTCATCCTCGCTACTTCGCGGATCATTTATCGCGGCCTCAGTACATCGCGGATTGTTCAAACGCACACACGTATCATATTTATATCATTTATACATTATTTTATGTATGTTATTTATACTATTAATATTTTATTTACATGTTTGAAACTATTCTTTAATGTTCTAATGATAACACATGCACTTATATGGTTTCATATACACTTATTGATATTATACATACACAAAAAAGTACGTATGTTAAAAATGAGAGGGTGACACTACTTCGCGGTTTTTTCACTTATCACGGCCGATTCTGGTCCCTATTAACCGCGATAACTGAGGGATTACTGTATAGCCATACAATATATACAGATCCACTTCGAATTTAGATCAGGTGTAAGACAGGGGTGCATACTATTCCCCCTACTGTTTATTTACATACATGGACCATATATGCAAGTTAGCCAACCCGTCAGAGACAGAGGTGATCAACGAGCTTCTATTTACAGACGATCAGGCACTAATACGTGGAAAAATAGAAGACATACAAGAACACTTAAATAGACTCAACAGCACTGAACCAACATACAACATGAAAATCAACATCAACAAAAGTCACGAATATCGCAAAAGAGAAACAGCACATCAACATAGTTGTAGACGGCAGACAACTAAAACAAGTAGAGGAATTTAATATCTAGGAAGTCCAGCGACAAACGACAATTTACAAACTTCAGAGATAGAATCAAGATGCAACAAAGCTTGTCAAATCATTGGACAGCTATCACCACTATTGTCCAACAAGGAAATAACTCGAGGCAAAACGGGCACTTTACAATACAATCTTCATCCCAACGTTGTGCTACCAATGCCAGACCTGGACCCTAGATGCAAGAACAATAAGAAAAATAACCTCTACTGAGATGAAATGTGTTGACGACGAATGACAGGAAACAGTCTGAGAGATAAGATCAGAAATGAAGAACTGAGAAAAAAGCTAGGAATAACCCCCGCCATAGAATATATAACAAAAGCAAGAGGAGCTTTTGTTGCACTGGGAAACATATGGAAGTCCAACAAATTATGTTTATTATAAAAATTTTCAACTCCAATGTTAAGTCAGTCCTATTATATGGCTGTGAAACATGGAGAACAACAAACTTGACAATCATGAAGATACAGACTTTCATTATTGGATACTTACGCAGAATAAAAGGATGGAAATGGCAGGACACAATCACTAACATAGAATTATGGAAATGTACCAGTTAAATACCAGTGGATAAAGAGATGCAGCGAAGACGATGGCGCTGGATAGGACACCCACTGAACAGGGAGAGGAGAGGAAGTGGAAGCCAGCTGAAAGCATTAACAACAGGCCCTTTTTGGAATCCCCAGGGGAAAAGACAAAGAGGAAGACCAAAAAATCTCGGAGAAGACAAAAAGAAGCAGAGATGAAGATGATGAGGAAGACATGGAATGATCTTAAAGAATGGCAAGAAACAGAACGACTTGGAAAGTGTTTGTTGAAGACCTATGCTCCATAGGGAGCTGAAAGGTAGCAGAAGAAGAAGAAGATATAATATATAAAGAAGTAAAAAGTAAAGTGCCCCGTCACGCCAAGTGGCGTATAAGGAATATGATGTTAGTGACATAAATTTTACCGACCTTCAGCACATGATTTTTGGGTAATGTGGTCGGTA